>JABASD010000229.1:0-97751 GCA_019776165.1 Pogonognathellus flavescens | reverse complement strand
TTTTCCAACCCAACCCAACCCATTTTTAATGACCTTCGAAAAAACTGAAACCCAACCCAACCCAAATCGGATTGGGTTGACCCAATTTCTGGGTTTTGGGTTGGGGGCCGGCCTCTAGTAGCCAGCGTCTCATACTACTTACTAACTCCTACCAGCTCTTAACGTTGTGAAAATTGGAATACCAATAATAGTAGCACACACAGAAAGAGAAAATAAGGAAAAGCAAATTTATATATACCTACTATATCTAGCATAATGTAATATTGTACTTATGTAGAGAAGTATAGTCCACTAAGCAGATTCTAGCAGTCGCAGTCACCCTGCCTGTAAAATAATATAATGGAAGAAGCTACAGCAGCAGTACATAGTAGAATGGAGTAGAAAAGGATGGTGCTCAGGCTAGCGTAATAATAGAAATGAAGATGAGTCTGAGAAAGGATTAGGATGGAGAATGATTGAGGTCAGAGGAGCAAAGTGATTCGAATGACCCAAGAGAGAGCGAGGCAATGCAAACGCCTAGAGGACTTCTTTCACCACCATACAGAAACTTCATGACTGCCGCACAGAGAGTTACCATGCTACCTATATGTGTGTCTTTCTCGTGTGCTTGCCTCCATTAGTCTCACTTGGTACACTTGAGAATGGCCTAGTAGTGCATATAATATAAAGGAAAGGCTACTACTGCTATTTCTCGTGCAAATAGCAAAAGAAGTGAAGTATTGGCCAGAAGAGCAGGGTTGTATGGGCGCAGGATAACAAATGCATGTGTTTCTCCACTATTCCCAAGCTCATGTCATCAGAATGTCCTTTAGCCTTCTCGTGGCTTTATTTTCCACACCGTTGTATGTGTGTGTGCTCTTCTCGTGGATTGTATAGTCTGGTTTGACTGGACCTCTAATGGCTAATCGACGTGACTTCCGTGAAGAATAATCAATGCACACCAGCCTCAAATGAGCCATGACCAAAATCCATCTCACGACCATCAACATAACATAACCCTTTATGTGCATCGTAGTCCATTACCACAGTCAGCCCATTCATTCCATTATATATCACATGTACTACTACTACCTTTGTACTTACCCATATAAGAATAACATTATACCATGCTATATAGGTGGTATACCAAAGTCAGAGTGGAAGTACACTTATAAATATTTGAAGCCATAGTTTCTGGTTTGCTACTAGGAGCTGGTACTAGAGGTAGAAATGAACATGTAGGTTATAAGTACTATTAAAGGTACATGCACTCTTCCACTAACTACACACAGAGAGAAATAGAAGCTGTAAGTGATTGTACTTTAGTATTATAGTATCCTTTACTTTGCTGGTTGCTCTACTAGTTACTTAAGTTGAACCATTTGCCATCAAAGAAAGTCCACATTAATATCATCATCACATCTCCAAAAACTACTACCTTGCATTGCGTCTAACCACCCGAGAAATTAACTTGCAGATAAAAACCTTTTCTCTGTGTCTGTGTCAGTATAATATCATGGTAATGTACACAGTAGGTACATAGAAGTACATATACACGTGCTGGATGTATACCTAAGTATTACCTACATGCTACTTTAAATTTATTCACTACAGTCGTTGCGTTTTCCATTTCCATTACACACATTACCGTGTAACTCATATGTAATTTAGTTGAAAGGGTGAAAATGAAAAGGTCTGGCGAAAATGCAATATTATTGAATCATATTTTTGGGAGAGTGTGCAAAGGTTAAGTTGTAAGTAGTGACGGCGGTAGTTAGGAAATGTATAGGTGTTCATAGTATGGAAGATAATTCTCAATTTCTCAAGTAAGCACACACATACGAAGAAATAAAATAGTTGCCAAATAATTTTGGCACAACTTCCTCTCGCATAAAGAGTGAAGAGAAGACGCGGAGCAAAAACTTTCATGAGCAGCAAAGTAAGATGTCGATTTTTATATCAGATTATTTCATTATTGCCCTGGAGAAAGTCAGTGATACTGCGAGAGTACTGCGAGAGTACTGCGAGTGGGTCGACGAAGAAGAAGAACATGATTTTCTACAGGATCTAGTTAGTAGTTGAATTCTACATCCGTATGAAGTGAAGTGAAATCCGCAGCCTTACACATATAAGACGGAGACACACATAACCAAGGGTAACTCAGATTAACTTAACCTACCTAAGCATTATGGAGAAAGCAACAACACTCCTTTGGCAAGTTACACTTTTATATATCACACACAGAAGAGCGACCACCTACTTACTCCTGTACTACTCCTGCCATTACTACTGCTAAAGAGAAATAAGACACGACACACAGTCTCTAGCTGCACTTCTGGCCGAGTACAACCACTCTGACATACTCTTTCTCATATTATTAGCGTGCAAGTAGTAAACTACGTATAAGAAAAGTTTTTGTTTTTATTGTGACTCGAACAGTTGTAATTCAGAGGAATTTTGTGTGCACTTTCTTTTTGCAACTACGACCATCACTAAGATTGCTCTGCTCTGTTTGTGTCGAGTTGTTGGGCACTACTACTATTACTTAAGAGAAACGACAGAACACACAATACTTCACTAAGCTAGACAAAAAACTCCAGTTCAACTAACACAAAACTGCCAATACACCCAAAAACGAAGAAAAGCAAAAGTTAAAGCACCTACTGCTCTCCTTCACTCCTTCAACACACACAACTCCTCTTCCTCTATATATACCTTATACCAATACAGACTTTCTACAGCTAACCATGAAAAAGGGTCAAATAAATTGAGAATTTGATTGTCCAGGAAAACTCAATTAAAAGGAGCCCAGCCATTGGCAAGGCTGAGCTCAAGTGTAGAGATTCAAGGGGCTTTAGCCTACTTGAAAGAAGCAAACTCTTTCGATAGCATTTTTTCTGTCTCTACCCACCTTCCCAACACACAAACAACTCACAGTCGTCAAAGTCCAAGTTCAATCATCGTCACATAACATAACATCATGAACCAAATCGATGAAACGAGTAGCTCAACCAGATCGTGTGCGGCTATCAGCAAAATACTCTGTATACTTAACAACTACACTTATTCCAACCACACACACATAGAACACACACAAACCTATATCTCTCCCTTATATATATCCACATATTCCTATAGCCTATATATACGCATTCCTATATTATACTAATACCTTTAAGAATATACAATACGCATTGTGATCGCAGTCTGAGTATTTTTACAGCCCAACTGTCAGACAAGAATCTTTGGATAGAATCTTACTCCTCTCACAGCGTATCTGGACATATAAGGTGGAAGAAGGGTACTACATCATCACAATTCCATACGCATTCAACATATTATAATATTATTCTTTTTGGAAAGTGATAGAGCAAGTATATTGTTGGTAATCATGATATGAGAGTGACTATATATGACGGTGTAGCATGACCCAGAGGTAATACTAATAATATTGCTCTTTGCATTGTGTGTGAACATTGAAGGCGCTACGTCAGGAAAAGAAACCGAACAAATAAATGGGACAATTCCCCGCGGTTGTAAAAACAAGTAGCTCAACGGCTCCACTCATAAAACGCATAACATTACCGACAAGTCACGACATGGCCAAAGTTAATCCGGTCTTTTCTACCTACACATCTTCTGTCATGTCGTCGTCGTCTCTTCTCTCCTCCGTCTCTCTCTCTCTCTCTCTCTCCACACACTATTTCATGAAATGTATCGTACTAATACTTAACACGCTTCATTCTTTATACTTACATCACATCTCTTTGCTTTTTACTCTTTTATAATAATCACGTGTGTACGAAGCACATACAAATGCCATTTCTATATACAGTAATACTCTCTCTGATGTACAACTTGGCTATTTAACAAAAGAGAAGATATGGGATGTGATGTAATGTGAGCAAGCACATTATATTCCTGGTACAAAACTACACGAGCTGAAAGTGCCGGGTTAAAAGCGTATATTATTATGCAACATTATGTTCTGCTATTATAGTGCGAGTCCCGTAAAATAAAACACAATAACTACGACACGACCCATGTAAGGTAACAACTGGAATGTAATGTATGAATATCGTCAGTCCAGAATGGGATAATATTCCCAAAAAACACAATGCAATCGGATACGATAGGAAGACACGAGAAGAGGCATATGGTGTATCTAATGCACATCACGCCGATGAAACGCAAGGCAATGAATACAAGAGACGCACTGTGAGTCTACTATACAGGAGATACGAGAAAAGAATAAAGACTCACATAGAGACGAGCTTGTTCATCGCCTCGTGTAGTCGGCATCCAATTGACTTGGCACGAATATAGATAAAGGAAGATACAAGAAAAGAGTCTTATATGCAAAGAGGTAGGTATAATAGGTAGTAGAATGACTTGAAAAAAGAATTCCGTAATAGACACTTTGAAAAAATATTTTCTAGTGTGCACTTATTATTACTATCATATCATGCCGAGTTGGGGTCATTAATTCCTTCATAAAAATAAGGACATTATTTTATTCTATGCTCAAATCTGTATTACAAGAGAGAAATAACACTTTTTCGCTTTTATGACTTCCAGATCCTTTTTATGCCTCCTCGTATCGTTCGTGTAGTCATGAATACTCTTCCAGAATCAGTTTCTAACTTAACACCTTCTAAGGTAATAATACTTGTTAAACGAACACGTGTTGTGTGTGCTGCATTCTGTATTCAAACTAAACTTCTTTACACATATCATTTTTATAATGATCTGTAGAAATATCCTAGTAAAGTATTTTTAAAGAATCAACTCAATAAGTTTTGTAAAGCTCAACTTAAGCATTACTTACAACCATAGTCCGAAACCTGCCATTCCTGCCATGCCCCAGGAGGGGGGTCTAGGTTTAGTTGTATCATGCAGGAAAAATCAGGCATGGTCAAAACTTTTGGGTGGGTCACAAGGCCATTTTAAGCTTTACGCGAAAAATTGGAGCAAAATGTGGACTAAAATCAACCAGAAACATATTTCACTCTTCACTCCTGACTTTTTCTAGGTGGGTCGCCAGGGTGGGTCAAATTATCCTTCTAATAATTACCAGGGTCAAAAGGAACGACAAGCATAGAGGTTTCGGACTATGCTTACAACTAAAGTGTCAAATAAAACTGGAATAAACTTTCTTACAAGTTTTCCAATATTCCTTTACTAATATTTGCATTATAAAACGTAACTGCAACATAAACAGTTCACACAAATGCATAATTGCATTAATCAAGGGGGACTACATATACATAAGTTATGTAAAGTTATCAAAGCAAAGCAATGTTAGGATTTATTTTTAGAACGAGTTTGCAAAGAATGTTTAAATGCGGCTAATAATTTATGTAGATATATATGGCTGCGGGAATTGAAAGTGTGAAACTTGGTTTAGATCAAACAGGCTGATTCAATAGCTGTGCCTGTGTGCTTAAAGCCTAAAGTTGTTATACAAATGCATAATGCACAGAAGCCACATGACTTCAAAGGAGAAATAAAATTCTAATCATTTCTCAACCCCAAACTCTTTCCTCTCTATATCGATGCCTGTCCCAGTAAACAGCGTTAGTATAAAAGTATAGTGAAAACAAGAGTGCATTCGTATAGTTTAGAGTTTGCATTGGTTGTAGTAGCATGAGGTATGTTTGTAGGTTGACATTCAAGCTCTTAAATTCTTAACCCATTCTCCTCGATTGAATTGAAGTGACTTGAATTGAGTAGAGTGGGCTGATTGAGTAGTCGACAAAGAAAAGGTCACGGTATAGCAACAGTCAAGAGAGAGAGAGAGAGAAAAATTGTCTCTTTTTTACGACGCTTATCTGTACAATGAAGATCAATGAGGGGAAACTATCAGAGCTTTAAATCAAAGTCGTAAATTCTCAACTTCCCCTGACTTGACTTACTTTCACTACTCAAAGCCAATGACTTAAACTAGAATCCACTCACAGAATAATGCGGATTATCTGCCTGTCTCGTCAAATGCAGGTAGCTTGCCAAACACTTTACATCTTGTAATCTAACAGCCTCCTCCGTCCTCCTCAACGCATACAACTCATTCTTGCACCACTAAAACACAGATTTGTCTTGCCCTTCCTTTCCGCTGCACCTACACATAAATATTACACGTGCACTGAACACAGCAGCCCAGCCTCTTCTCTATTTACCCGTCCTAGTACTAATCTTAGCAACAGCTAAGGATACTTAGGATATGTATGAAACTCATACCACTATTTGTACTACTACTAACAGTATTAGCTTTGTTATATGGAAATAAACGCTGTGAGCACGAATTACACATAATAGTGCAAGGAGACGCGTTAACCCGTTGCTTTTGTAGTACTTTTACACAGGGGCTGCTACTGGTACGATGCACTTTAACTCTATCGCATGGGAAGACACACGCTGCTATAAATTGCAACAGTAATTTGTTATAATTCCATAGGAAAGTCGGAAATAGGAAGCATGTTGCAATAAATTGCTAAAGGCATGATTCATTCAATTCAATATGCATCTCGATCCACAACTCTATGCTCACACTGTTTCCTCGTGTATAAGAAAGCTAAGCCGAACTTAAGTCCAAAGAAGCCGAGCAAAGCAAAGTCTTAGTTTAGTACTTTCTCCCTCCTCTACTTCTTCTTCTTCTCTTGCCTTGTGCCGCATAGAAATCAACTGGAGTAAATTTGCCGTCATTCCTTTGACTCTCATGCCGTCCCTGTCGCATTCGTCGTCATGAATTCTTCGTCTATAGATACGAATGTTGGTAGTAGCAGGACGGCCAAACATATAATGAAGCGTCTTAGCTTACAACTTCTTGCCCTTGCTCACCCGAACAGAAATGCTCAATATCTTTCATGGCAAATAAAATTAGTCACTGTGTAGATCCCACTATCTTCCCATCCTCTCCGAGAGTATACAGATAAATTCACAAGAAATTACGAAACGAAGCTAATTTTAGTTCTAATTTTCGTCTGAGAAAGCTCAAATGGACAGATTTGATTTATTGTCACTCTGTCCATATTGGAATCTCGTTCAATCAGACATTCTCGCTCCCTGCACTACTGGACTAATGGAGTAAATGCGCATTATTTATAGATGTTATATTTCACAAACAGCTATGAACTAAATCGTCTTCCTCTTCGTGTGCGTACATTCATTTAGTAGTTCAAGAGTAATTTGTTATTTATCATCAGTAGTACTCTGCTAACACTACTGACTTACGCATTAAAACATTAAAAGTTTGGGTTCACTCTTTTATATATTTTCAGAGCCATTGCTTCAAAATATAAATAAATAAAACGATTTTACAAATGTTTATATACAGGTATTTTGGTTGAAGTCAACTTCATAAGTACAATAACTTAACAGAGCACTCTTATTCGTTCGTGGAGGATCAACCGGATCAAGCTCATATCCGAAAATCGTAAATTATTATTTCCAAACCCACATTATCAATTATATTTTATTTTAGAGTTAAGTAAAGTTTTATTCCACTGTAGCATCAATTTCTTTGAGTCGTGAAATAATTCTCGTGTAACAATGTTTGTCAATATATTTTCGGAAAATAGTTTGAGCTGAAGGTAAGGACAGTTTAGGAAGAGAGTATTCCCAACTGAACCATTAGAGATTCTCGATACAAAACAATTTCTGCTCTCATCGACGAGAAAAAGCAATCTGTCAGGCACTAGATACAAGTAGTTATATAGTTGTGGTAATTATATCCCAGTATCACGGAAGAAAATCCAAACTTGCCTGTTAATCTGATCAAATAGGGCGATTAATCGGAAACTGTTCCTTAAAGCGTCCCCGGCTAAGAGCTTCTAGACTGGAAGGGCAAGGCAACAAAGCGGAGCATATAGTGGCATTTATTGAGCCAATGACTTTTCTGACCTTACCCTCTCAATCTTACGGTTCACTGCAACAGAGCTAATCTAATCTCTGCGCTCCATATTACATTATACACGCACTCTACACTACAACCTCCGTCTCATATCTCCAGACGACCCATGTTCTTTCGTAATTGGGAGTATAAACAAAGAGCAAAAGCAATAGCATCGTATTTTCCTTTATCTACTCCCGTCAGATATCACTAAATTGCAAACAAAAGAAGGGAAATACGAACTGCATTGTGAAATGCATTCTACAAAATTGATTGTCCGTATTAATCAAGCTATAATACCCAGACTCTTCCGGTTATCAAAGAAATAGTGTCACTTGACAACAAAATCACCACAGACTCGAGGCTGGACGTATTAACCAGTAAAAGCATCTCTTTTATTTGGAACGTAATTTATTTAATTTCCTGCAGATAGAGATAGTATCTAACTGAAGGCGTAATGGACAAGGCACAACTTTTATTTAATCCACTCAACTCTGCCACTTTATACGTGTAGCCAATTATATTTTGAATTAAAACGTTACAATATGCACCTTTATGCAAATGAGCCACAGTAACCATATATTATTTAGATCAGGAAAGTTATTTCCATTGTGGCACACAGATGCCAACAAAGTCAGACTGCTGCATCACCTCCACAAAAGTTACAGAAACATCAGAAACAATGTCCATTCCCTGGCGCATGGAGTCAAACCTTCGTAGTAAATAAAATGGAAATCAAAGTCAGTCAGTGTCAGAGCCAAAGGTGAAAGGTACAATACTACACGTACATATAATGTCAGTCCTACTTAAACATTACACAATCCAGAAGCGCAGTACATAGAAACTATAGCCTTTTATTGATATCTTTACCTATAATAAAATACATCATTCCAGGAAACATGTTATTCCTACTTTACCTATACCTATATACATGCCTATCCTAGGTAAATAGAAAATTCAGCTTGGTAACTTGGTGAAGCCAAAAATAGTTGGAAAATAAAAAGAGTGAAAGCCATACATATATAGGCAGAGAGAACCCGGAGTAAGACAAAACAGAAATAGCACATGAAAAGGAAAGAATTACTACTACTACGCTTTTTGGTTTACGAAGAAACATAATACAATAATAAAAGTAGGTATACATTTCTAAAAACACGCAGTGTCAGCACAAGAGATTGGGATAGGTAGCTGGTTACGTAGAAGTACTTTGAGAATAAAGGTGGTGGTTAAGCTGACTGGCAGTGGTGGAGTGACATGGTATGCTTATGGCACAATTATAGAAGATTCTACGGTTGGTTGTTGGTTCTCTCTGGACATGGAGACCTCCAGGTCCTATCAAATACTACAAAGGCAGTCAAATCCGAATCAAATACCAAAAGCTGTGGTTTGACAGTAATTGAGTTGTGTGAGATTCATCTCTTGACCGAATCACAATATTTTCTCGTGGCTGCTCTCGCTCTCTCTCTCTCCTTTTGGCCAACAAGCTATGTTCTCTTTTCTGTATGGAGAACAACATGTTTGACTTGTACAAAGAGAAACAGTCACTCTTCCATGAGCTATATTCATCCTACTCAAAATCTCAACGAGACAATAATAATGCGATAGGCGGAACGACTTGCTTTCCTACAACACACATGACTACGTCACTTTATGCTACAGAATCCACTACCACCACTACCTACTTCTACTACTACACTCCATGCATTGTGTTTTTCTTTTTCTGGCAGCATCATGTCAAGTTCCTATATTATTCTATGTACAATGTACATGTATCTTTGTGGAACTAAACTGACTGACTGGTTATTCCCATTTCCATTTCTCTCTCAACATTGCCATTGCATTACATTCATATTACTCCACACACACATACAGTCCTACTACAAATACAACAACAGTAGTAGTGGCGTGATATGTATTAGTATTTGTAGTAGCACAGTTAGAATTTAGAAAGTCAGTTACTGTAGTACAACAGGAATGGACTGTAGCTTAACAGAGCATACTAAACTGGAAAGAGACCTGGAAGCAGAGCATGATAAAACGAAATGTAATCCCAATTCAACTCCCAATGGACAACCCGTCACGTCAACCCAGTCCAGGCTGCACTAGATTCGACCAGACTTCTCCTACTACACTCTTCGCTTTGCTTTTGTACCTTCCTTTCCATTTCATGGCACAGTCACAGAAATTCCTGTCTGGAGAATCTACCTATGTATTTGCAGGGGTAGTGTAGTTTGTAAATTCCACGAGAAGAATATTCCAAGGAAAAAAAAGAAATAAGGTAACGGGAAAAAAGATCTGTACACAAACATGAATCCTGGAGAGAATAACTGTTAAATCGGTGCCATTTCGCAGGGCTCTGTTTTCTCCACTCGGTCTCTAAGGTTCTCCTTTTCACTTTTACTTGACTTTACTTGCAAGAAAAGGAACGCAGTTTGATCACAGCCAATTTAATACTGTACACATTCACTTTAGTCATCCTGCAGTTGAGAAAGGAGTGAAGAGGACTCTGAGACAGACTTTTGTGTAATGTGTGCCTGTATTAGTACAAGACACACACATTTTGATTTTCCCTCAACTCGCTCCCAATTTCCCAGTCGTTCACTTTTCCTTTGCCCAGATTTGATTGACACTACTGAATACCAAGTTTGAACTGTACGGTGGAAGCATTCCTAATGGATTTTATACTTATACTTATAGCCACCACCTTCCTACAAGACCACCACTGTGCGTTAGTCGTTACTTTGCCTTGCCGTAGTTGAGATATCTTCACAGGGCTCTCTGTTAACTTACGGGAAAAAATCTTTGTATTCATTCTAAGTGATTTTCCACGGAATCAAAATTCAAGGGTAAGCATCGTACTTTTAACTCTGGGAACTCGACTCACTCTCACTCGATTTTTTCATTCCGAGGAGGAAGGAAGGGCAAAACAAGTCTGACAGGGAAGACAAGTTGGGGAAATAAAATCAAAATAATATAAACCCACATCACACATCTCACAGTACATGGAGCGGCAAGGAGACTACACTTCCAAGTAAGTAGTCTCACTACAAATAGTAAATAGCAGGAGGAGGAAAAAGAAACTCAACTTCAACTGCGTACAAAGTGTATTAGTTACTCCAAGTACACATACACACTCACAAGTACACATGTTATATATAAAAATACACATTCATTCTTTCTTTGTACGAGCCATTATATATATAAGTAATATAATATTGGTACAGAGATATGCCATGCTCTGGCAGTGCACATCATCCCCCCATTCTCCTTGCTTGGCTGTTATTGGAAACGTGCTATACAGAATAACTTGACTAAAGAACTTGAACTGGGAGAGAGAGAGTAAAGAATACAGGCTAAGTAAGTAATACAAGAAAAGACACCAGTTACTACAAGAAAAGTAAAAGTATGCATTAGGCAAAGGAAGAAAAAAGCTTGGGAACAACAAGCAGCCCAGTCAAAGCCAACTCAACTCAGACATTCAATTCATTCTTTCAATCTTAAATTCAAAGTACACACAGCTGCACGCTAATAAAATGGATGCCTTGAAAAAGTAATCGCAATACGAAGAAAGTTAACGACCCGCAAGGATCATCCGTTACGATATGTTTGGAATGCCCAATAATCCACGTCACTTCTCCAAGCAATAATAAATACACACAAGGGCCATTGGCATGCAAACAAATCCACCATGTTGCCTGCACAAGATATATCCCTAAACTATTCAAATTCGGAATACAAACTTGATCCACTCTTACAAAATACATTAAGACTCAGGATTACCAAACTGATAAAACACAAACATTTATTACCTCAATTCAACCAATTACTATTACTGTTCTACGTAATATTTTCGGAGCATACACTACTATGGTATAGCTACTTTAAAATCGTAAACTTGAATGTGAACAAAAAGTAGATGCAACTGTGAATGAATGATAATTTAATGTCTTTGGAGAAGATTGCCTTTTATCAACGTCCCAACAAACATGTCAGGAAATAGAAATGAGTGCAAACATTTATCGCTATAGTTTATTTTTAGTAATATTGTAAACCAAGAAATCTAGAGTTAGCACGGCAACCGTATTTCTCAACCGTATACTGAGAAATACGGTTGCCCGGACTCTAGATTTCTTGTTGTAAACTGTAACAAAATTTATAATTTGATTCATTTCAGTCAAGAATAAAGGAATGACGGTTGTGGAGAATGCCCGGATGAATTCATGGATTTAAAATGTGGTAGAACAGAAGGAAGCAAGATTTTAGAATTATCTGAGTTATGCATGGGATAATATGAAACTGTGGTATAGTAACAATAGTAAGCCCAGCAGAAATATTATATAAACGCGTGTGTGTACTTTATAGGTATAGTACAACAAATGGAATACAAAATGAAATGAAACGACATGAAATGGAATGGAATGGACGTCGACTCGACATTCGGGAGGAAAGTCAAGTCCACATGCATACGTGCTTTGATATCCAAATCCGAATAAAAAAGTCATGAAGCCCAGATTAACCGAGAGACAGAGAGACCAGAGATACGAGATGAAATTCATATTTCTCTCTTTAACATTTCAGCCTTTAGCTCTTTTTACTTCCAGACTTAACAAATTCACATTTCGTCGATATTTTCGTCATAAGGACGTAACTTGAATTTTGAATGGACACAGATGCATTTTAAAATGCTCACTCAATGCACGTTTTGAATTTCTAATTTTATTTTGTAACTTACTATAACCAGTAGTAACCCGAAAATTTTCTGTCTAAACTAACTGTGGGTGCACTGGGCTTATAAAATTAAAAAACTTCCCGAATCGATATAGTTTTCCTGTTTACATACTATATGGGATTGTCTAATAAAAATAAATGGTATAAAATATTGTTTACATACTAAAGTTGTTTGTTTTGTTGTTAACACACTTTGTTTGCTTGTTACAAATAATTTACAATGTTTTTTTACAAAACAAGTTTCTTTTATATGCATACAACACTTAGACTTAACCATGAGTGATCCAAACTACACAACAAGGTGATCCAAAACAGGCAGCGTGAAAACAGTATAAATGTCTAGTTTTATTGCGTTATTGGCCAACAAAGTTTTTCTGGTTCACATCTCATTTGTCATTGTAAGTCATGTCCTTCATCATAACTATCTCAAGCCACACAATTCTTATTTGGCAAATCTATAGCGTTCCGAAAACACGAACAATTGTGTTTACTTGCTAACGCTCCACAAAATCTGAAGATGCACAAATACCTACACACGTCAGCAGTGTACATACATACACTGTAACAACAAAAGTTGAATAAACTTTTAGTATTAGTAGTTGCAGATCAAACTTATTTTCATTCTTCTTCTTTGACTATCCATCTTTCTATGTTTTCCGGTCTAAATGCACAATGACACGACGAAAAAGTGTGCTTTCACCGCAATACTGTTTTTAGCTAAGTCAGCTTATTAATAATACTAACTTTCCCTTCCGCAAAAGTTCATACACGCCTGAAACTGCAATTTTGTCAACAAGGCGTTTCATAATTATTGCATGATGAAATTTAATCAGTTTGGTTACAAAGAACTTGAGGAAGCATTTAATTGTTCATTTAATTCCATTACCACTATAAATCCTCATTATTTTAAACCACTTAAAATATCTTGCTGTTCTTGATTCGTCAAATAAATTAGTGTTTCCATGAAATAAACAGAACGATACAACTTTTGCAAATAAAGTCTACAAACTATATACAAACTACAGAAATATTATTTGCTTCGAATCAACAAGAACAAAATAGTAGAACAGCCAATATCTACTTTTTGTCTAGGCATATAGCTTTACACATGTACAATTTATATAAATACAAGTTAAAGCTAGCTATATGTATACGTATTCCTATACTAACCCTATAGCTAATAATAATGTGTGTCAGTATCAGCTAAAAGAGTATCTCTATATAGGTGTGGTGTTCAATGCATATAGAGACTAAGGTTTGTAGCTAAGACATGCTCCGGTGCGGCGAGTCAAGTATTTCACTCATCTTAGACATTATCTTTCCTTTTGCGGAACTACTAGTCTGAACGACACAGTACAGTAAACTTCCTACTGTTTCTACAGCTTCCAGGAAAATTTCTGGTGCCATAGTTTAGTTTAATACCACATAGGAAGAGTGGGAGTATAAAACAACGGCTTTATATTACAGTGATGCGCTTAAAGAACTATTTATGTACGTATGAAGCTAACCAAGACAAGCAACTGCCATCCCAGATCATTTAAGTTCACACTACTATTATTCAGCAAAGGCAAAGGAAAATGAAGCTCGTGCTACACAGAAACAGAAGTAAAGTCCGTCTATTTTCTTTCCCGCACTACAAATACACTTAAACACAAGAAATGTATATTTGCACCCTGTGAAGTGCCTGAGTCGCAGACAAGACGGGAAAGAGAGAGTCAGAGAAGGAACTTTGAACCTTGCAGACACAAAGTCAAGTCAACCTTATACAGAGAGGTTAATCAGATAAAATGAGACACAAGAGTTTCTCGCTCCGAGAAGATACCATAAACGTATTATCTTACTCTTCCTCTCTCTCTTGTTTGCTTCCTCACTATGAAAACGACTGTAACTGCTACTACTACTGCACCAACAACATCCAATTCTCCAGCCTTCCTATATTTACCAGCTATATAGCTTTAGTTCATACATAGACTAACCAAGACAGTTATCAGTAGTCCTTGTCTCCTTATTAACAGCAGTACTATAGTCTCCTACGTCTTTCTCTCTCTCTGATGTTGGTCATGTCTAGGTTTCCAAGTGCATCCTCAATAGTTTATTTTTTCGTTTATAGTAATATTAACCATTAAATACGACAAAAGTCGATGATTCTATTGCAGATTAAAATTTTACATTACTCACAGATCTACTAATGCTCAGATGAATAAATTATTAATAGCCATTCTAAACTAATGAATAGTGTTTTACAAAAATTAATGCACTTTTTAAAATTGTACTGAAATGTAAACTTTTTATTATAAAGGCGGTACTATAAACAATGCATTAAATAAACAATGATGTGAAGCATTTTGTAAACATTGACAATTGGAAGCACCTGCGGTAGTGGCATTAATTTTAGACCACAATTAGTACACGATAAGCCTAGTATGGTGTGTAGGAATATTAAATGCACATAAAATATTTGCACAATCATCGAGTTAAACTCGTTTGTACTGCAACGAACGCAGTGTAAACGCAAATAGGTTAAATATTTATGAATATATGTACTATTAACACATGTGTAAGTTTTTCATTGCGTAAATGATTCAGGGAAATGAAAGATAAACACTGCATATGCGTAAACAAAACTGGGAATGTAATGAGCTCATAAATCATCCAACCAAAAAAGCTACTATGGAGAGAATATTCACAAGTAGCTAAGCAAGCTAATTCATATTTTGCACGCATACATAAAATATGGTGTCAATGAAGCGAACAATTTCCATGTAATTCCTTAACTGTGTCTTTAATTTAGCTTCTGAAACATATGCCAGTTCAATGTAAAGCGAATCTAGTATGTATTTCAATACTGGATGCAAAAAACAACGCAAAACACGCTGTTGATGGTTAGATGGAAATTCGCAGCTGTAGTTTATAAGTAATGCTCATAAATTATTGTGTGCAACCTACAGAACACTACGGGAAGGCCTCTTCAGTTAATTATGGCTTATTTATTGCATTTCCTCCACCTCCACATGAAGTACTTAGATAGCAAATATCAAATAAATCTACTTGTAACTCTTAATGTCTTTAAACAAAACACTTTTTTACACTCCTTCCTAGTATTAAAATAGGTTAAACATAATAAATAAATAATATGTCACACATTTCTATTTGCTCAGCACGAAAAGCACGTTGTCCATATACAGCATTTTGCAATAACACATACGATGCAGATTTGCAATTCTTACGTCACAATATGATTCTCAATCAGCCAAACATGACATTCCGCTACTTATGTAAATAAATTATTTCACTTCGCAAACAATCCCGAAGCTTTTGACAAAGTCAAAATTCAAAAGTGAATATAACTAGTCTCTTTATTTATTTAGACCTTTTTGTCTTTTATTTACATTGAATTGTGTCGCATACGTATAAAAATTTGCCTAGGACTTCACGGACGTACGGACAATGTAGACAATGCAAGGCCATACAAATATGTACAGAAAGTTAGAAAAATAAATACTGGAATGTGACATGATGCATGAGAGCATACATCTTGTAGAAAAGTGAAGAAAACGAGCTTAAGAAAGTAAAAGCAAGTTTTGTAGCTGACATAAGGGAATTGTGTGAAAGGACAGACAGTGAACTATAAACGTATCTTACCTACCCAATCAAAATACGTTTCCGTAAATATGCACAAGCTGTCTAGATTCTCTACGACATCATTTTGCTTTACTCAAGTTGAGACCAGCATAAACTATGATATTTAGGCAATGTATGAAACTTACGATACAATAAACTAATAATAAATGGTCCCATAGAATTCTCTGAGGGAAATTCACCTACATACAAAATTAATAATTTGAAAATATCACTTACCAAGAACATTTAATTTGGCGTCCGATCGAATAGCCTTAATATTTTTCATTGGTCCAACTTGACACTGATATTCCGCTATATCTTTCATTGTGACGTTAACAATGCGAAGATTATGAACACCAATGTTCGCTTCACCAGTCATCGTATACCTTGTAAAGCCTGCGATTTCTCTGCTAAAGCCTGTAAGGAAATTAAAAAATTAATATTAGCACATTTGAAGCTAATTATATACACAATACTTAAATGTACATTATTGGTTCACATTTGTTGAGCATTTTTAAAAGGGGTAAAACATTAGTCATGTCATAATAATTCATTTAGTTGGTTGGAATGTTCCCACAGTTAAATACTTATAGACAAATGGAGCTTTGGAAAACAAGCTGACATTAATCCCGGTTACTAGAGAGGTTCAGTGGCAGTCATTCCTTCCTCCCATTTGTTTCTCCGCCCCTTGCCAGTACTTGCATACATAAAACTCCGCTACTACTACACCTACTAAACCGTGTCACTTTGTCTAAGCTTATTTTCGCTGTGAGACTTTTAGCAAAAAAAGTTTTCCTGTGTGTAAGAGAAACCAAGTTTAGTTTCCATTCTTTATTTTTAGCATCTCTCACGAGAACTAACACCTTTAGTCACGCAATGCAATTCAAAATATCTAAAACAACAATCGTCTTTTATATTACCTACATACAATGTAATGTACTTACACACATAATATACTTTGCCCAACAAACCCATTTCTCCAAAACAACACACACAATATTTCCTTTCTTTTGCTTTCTTATATCATAATAGAGTAAAAAAGTGGAATAGAGAGGTTGGTCATTTATTTATTATTAAAGAAATTTCTCCCGCATTTGCGAGGTCAGGAAAGCCGAGGATTCTACAACATTACCATCAAAAACACTATCACAATGTTGTAGCACGCATACTTAGCAACGAGAGAACTTGCACGAATGTTGCAAAAAATCGACTTTCCTTCCAAACACCCAAAAAAAGAAAAACTACCCATAAAGATATAGAATATAAATAATACGCTCTGTGTTCCTCCCCGTTTAATACTACTACTACTTTCATCAGTCTACTTAAACCTAAAATTCTACTTCCGTACCAGTGGGGAAAACTAGGCTTTTCCTTGGTAAGTACTTGCAGATACACCATTCACCACACTAAAGAAATGCAATGTTCCCGTTCCTGAATGCAATGCACACTACACAAAAATGTTTATTTGTTTACGTTATTTCTGCAAAACAAGTATGAAAAGAAAGGTGAAAACTACAATTTAGACTTGTTTGCACGTATACCATGCACAGAACATTTTTCCTAAGAAAATTGATACATAGGTACTATATATACCCCCAAACAATGGCATTGTACTATGTTACTGCTAAATTGCCTGGCTATGTCAAAAGCACCATATATCGCCCTTTTCCTAACAACTCGTATTAAAAATTATATTTGCAACCATCAGACATCAACACACAAACACGAATTTATTTAGCTGTCTTAAAGCAATGCATCAAAACTGTTACTATTTATTTTACAACCTAATACAACCTTTTCCGACTAGAAATTTTTCCAAGCACGAGAACCAAGCTGGCACATCATAATTCCGAATTCAGGAAAGCCAACCCAACATCTTAGGTCCAATATATTTTTTATTTCGGTGATATATTTACATTCATCGCCAATTCTACTACTGCATACCTACATCCACGTAAGATACTTACAAAAAATATCCTACAGGTAAAAAAGAAAGCAGCAAAAGTAACGAATACGTTTACCCCAAGTATTTCGAAATTCCAATAATAGAAAAGTACATGTGCATTGTGTCTGTGTCTTATTTAACTTTCTATGTGCAACTTTGTTTGTATATGTATAATGCATGCAACAAGAGGAGACAAACAATCTCGAGTCACTTTGAAGTGAATTCTTTGTATCTCTCATGCCTCATACTGAACGGAATGCATACAATAACCCCACCCATCGACAACAAACACAGTAGACAGCAATGTTGCTAGAGCAACGAAAGTGCTATTACAGGTTGGTCGTATCGCAATATTTCGAATTTTCCAACCTGTCCTCCAAACTGTCCTCCAATTCAATATTTTGGAGGATATTCGCCAGTTGAATTTTGGCTTCAAGTTTTTAGTCCAAATATTCCGTTATGACCAACCTGTAATAGCACTTTGGTTGCTCGAGAAACATTGGTAGACAGTAAAGAAAAAACATTGCATTCGATCTCGTGCACAGCCATTGGAGTTTACTCAAGATGATCCAGTTGCATTGCAACAGACAAACTAAACTGATACACAAGTCTTCGTCTCCGAGGAGAAATATTGGTTTTATGGAACTTTTCCACGAGGAACAAGGGGAAAGCAAAAAGTTTTGTATCCCAAACTCTGCACACTACTATTAATATGTTCACTTTGTTCACATGCGATGTATTTCATGCAAGTGACTGAGAATGTAAGTCAAGGTATATAGAGGTATATCCTGTATTTATTCCAGTCTAGTATAGTGCTATAGGCACTTATATTTCTTTTAGGTAGGTAGGTACATACAATTCCCTACAGAAAGTCTCTGGTCGTTAGTCCGCGAACAAACTCACCAGAGATAGTTTTGCAACAGAGCAGAATACCCTGGAAATGCACAACACATTTGAATATTTACAAATGACATGTGTGCACTCAATCCCATTTACTTTCATACTACTGTCGACACGGCAAAAAATTCACAAAATCTTTTACGACATTGCAATTTTTGAACGAAAATTTTACAATCGACTGGAAACTGCAATAGCATTACATTATTTATTTATGGACCCACATTATATTTTATTTTCTCCCGAATTGATTCATTCCTATGCATATTTTCATAGTCAACCTATAAAACCTGAAGAGTTGAAATTGGGATTCGTTTTGAGTTGTATGCGTTTACATACATGAAAATATTACGTACATAATGTACCTATAGAAGATGTATGGAAAAATTCATTTAGTCAATAGTCACATAAATTTCTACATGCCTTGATGAAATTGTGCAAGCCATAAAATTTATTTTGGAAACCTATGAGCCTCTTCTTCTCCTACTTTTACATGTTAAGAAAGTTAACGTAAGGAGAGGCAGACGCGGCGCTGCACGAAACAATGGCCAAAGACACAATGACATAAGGCCAAAATATTTGTAATGGGGAGAGGAGGCAAGTGCAACAAATCATAGTCAAAGCTGTCTTCTCGGTTTCTCTCTATTATACCGTATAGCTCCACCAGCAATGAATATGAATACACAGAGAGTTTTTACATTCTCCTCGCTATGGCCATACAAGAAAAATAGTCAAAGCCAACGAAAGGAGCAACAAAGTGTTTCCACAAAAGTAGAAGGCGTGCATCTTTAGAACACAGCCTTGCATTAAGACTAAGACTCTTCTAGTATAATAATCATAACTATAATATCCATTGCTATTACTGTTTGTATTCCTGCAACTTCTCGTTATATACAGATATAATCCATCTCTGTATATATACAACTTATAATATTGTACTGTGTACCTTATGTGACTGCACTACTGGATTCCTAAGGAGCTCTTGTGTTTTTGGTAGAGCATAGAAGGGAAAAGTAGAAAAGTATAGTGAAAGAGATTCGAAAATGGTCAAGTTGGCAGAAATACATGGCGATGTTGTAAACAAGAGTGCAGGTTTCCTACTAAAGTTCTACTCATCAACTTTCAGCTTCATCTTAATCATCTTTCTTTGCCTCGCATTCACTTCTCTCTTCTCTTTCTGCTTTTCTCTGTTCGCAAAACATGCCAAAGCATTCTATTTCGGAATACGCTGCTCACACAGCTCCTACACATAGTTTTTGTCTTCCTTGCTCTTCTTCATCTCTGTGAGTACAGCTTGGACTTGTTTTGTGCTTTTCTTCCAAGAAGTGCAAAGTAAGTAAGTAAGAAAGAGAAAAGGAACGTAAATCCAATCCAGTATTTCCTTTTAAGTAAGTGCGTAAGTTTAAGTAAACTAAAAGGGGAGAAATATACGCAAGGACATTTTCTTTCACTCACTTTTCCTATACCATAAGCCTTTTCTTATATTGTTATGCCTGCTTTACCTATATCTATAGTAAGTTACTATCTGTAGTTCGTCGACTTCAGTTTGTTTTCCTGCTGGTGTAGTCTAGACTCATCCCTTTTGGAGTTCTCCTTATGTTTTCTTCGTCCTCGACGACAAACCCAAACTACGTTGTGTAGGGGAATTCATCAGCTAACACAGCACTACCAACAAAACTACCAATTTGATCTGTACCATAGTCGAGAGAGAACAGGAAGGAAAACTGTTTTTCTTCTCTATGCACTCGTGCCAATGTGTTCCTTATTACTACAATGGAATTTAATGCTTCGTTTTTTTCGTCCACCTAAGTCAACACAAGATTCTTACACACGTACACGTAAACCTATAGCAAACTAAACCAATAAAACTTAGACAAATCTACACCAAAACAATATAATGCATTTCTGTCGACACAAGTAGTCTATAAATAGCAGTAGTACGGAAAAACAGGTATATTTATACCATGCACAACTTACAAATGAGATAAACATATATATTATTTGTTATATCAGCAGGGGAAATGCTACATATATACATTAACTATATAGACTAGTCAATAATATGTTAAGCGAGTCCATTAGATTCGTCTCCCAGAAACAAAATGCATAGGTACAAGAAAAACACATTGCTAAATATAAAGAGCATATAGGGACATATATTGTATCTGTATCGAATATATTGTAATCTACTAACTTTGACAATAGTCTGTCTGTATAACCTCTTAAATATCCTCTATACACGGTCTTGCACTGTATAGTTCAGTTTCTTATGTATTTTGTAAGTACATAGTTTTATTTGTGTTATAGGAAGTTGCATAGGTGTGTATAGTGTAGGATTGTATGCATTTGTTAAAATGTAGTCTATTCTAGTCGAATAGTCTCGTCCATCAAGTTCCAACTTAGGAAAACGTTGCCTAATGGAGTCTGATAAAAATGTTTCTCTTGATTACAGCCGGAACATTTCTCACAGTTGGGATTCACACTTTCTCTCTTCCACACTGCCTGACACATCCTACACGCCTTATACAGAGCCTTATATAAATATACATACACAAACTACTGCATTCTATCTGTATTTCCATTTCTATGTGAAGAACCCAAACACAGAGTGAGATTCCTCTCTCTTTTCGCGTAGTTTGTGTGCAGCTGCACCATTAGCGTGTGTACGCTACACTGCTTCTTTCTCCTCGACTCATATAACGTTTTCCATCAAACATAGAATCGCATAATCCTACGTCTTAATCAAAGGAAAATTGGAGCGCTTCGGTAGAAACTAAAGGAAAAAATCCTAAAGACTCACGTAGTACGTTAACACAAAACAAACATTACATTTACATGCTCAGACAAGACATTCCTTTCTCACAGTCTCTAGAATCCCAAAGTCAGATAAAAAAGAATACGAATGCTATCAAAGCCTACTACTATACCCGGCTTGTCCGTATGCACTAAAGTGAAACTCAGTCAGAGAAAGCAAGCAATAAGAATATGACATGAAGGAGAAAGATAGAAAAGACACTATTATTCTAATGTTATATATACAGAATTCTGTTTATAGCAGCTAGTCATCCAACAACTAAGAAAAGAGGCTGAGCCATCTAAATGTTAAAGGATGATCTTAAATTGAACTTCATAGGTATATACGAACCAAACACAAAGATATTATTATTAATGCTTAATACACAAATAAATACTGCATCATGTCCCACTTATAGAGCGTAATAATAATACAAGCTTCAATGTTCCTTTTAACGCAGCGTAACTTTCGAGTTCTTTTCTTTGAACCTTTTACAATTATACTTGTTAGTGCAATATAGGTATACAAAGTATAACGACAATATTTGTAAGGTGTACCATATAATATATTTGTGTATAAAGTGTAGGTGAATAAAATAGGGAGTATCTGTCGGCAGTGTTAGGAGTAAAAACATCTTTGTATTCTTATCATTGTAAAAAGGAAAGCCGTACAAAACCCAGGAAGACGTGAAGAGACATGGAAAGACATAGGGACTTTGTTGTATAATTCCTTTCGTTCAAAATGAGAAATTCCGCTGAGACAGGAGAACTAAACCTAAAATTAATGATGCAAATATAAACCATGTAGGTATAGTGTAGTGTGTGTGAGCAATGTCTGTGTGTGTGATGTGTATTGAATACGAGTGAAGCTGAATGGAACAGATATCACATGCTAGACGAAACTCTAAGAAAGGCTAGCTTAGTACTTCATGTTGTGATAACAAACAACAACAAGAAACGAGTATTAACCCATTTACATTACACAAGAACAACACATTGTCTAATATTACAGTTAGTATGGGAATTTAAGTATATCCACCCGCCCGCACAGAGCTTTCGTCCCTGGTAGTAGTTACCATCCTCCATAGTAGTATAAAATGCAAGCTCCTCCAGGGGATTTCGAATATGAAACTTTACATGACCCAATGAATGTATGTTTATGTAGTAGAGTAGAAGAGTAGTGCGCAAATGATACGCATAGTTAAGCCCACAGGAAGTGCCATACCTAAAATCGGCTTATTCTACCTTTGCAACCAACAACTAGAAAATGATTTGTTTACACTTACAGAAGGTTGACATGGGAAAACTGGAATCGTTACTGCCCTACTTCTTTGTAATGCAAGTTCCGCATATTTAATGCAAAAACTAATGATACACCACTTTATACTCCCATTACTATTTCTATTACGACAAGGAATAACGCCACAGCGAAATGGACTTTTTTAGACCGAATTAGCTCACTTAAGAATGTATAGAGAAAGTAGAGCACTCTCATCAAAGCAAATACTTTTCATATTTAAACAAATGTTCGTGTTTTTAGCTTTGGAAACGTCGTTATGCGTACTTACTCCTACAATAGACTTAATGGAGTGCAAAACATGTTGGAAGAAGGTATAAATAGGTAATCATTAGACGAGTACAGTGATACAGCACCATTCACATATAAAAAGACATTTTTGAAATTGGGTTTATTAGCTTTGTATGTGCAGTTGTGCCTGTGTGGTCCACAAACATTACCACTAGACGACTCTTTATTGATATTACACCCCAGCTCCTTTATACGTACACCCGTAGCCTGGAGAAGTTCACCAGACAGAAGAAATCCTCAAAGATCATTACCAATTTCAAAGTTTGGAAGAGGACAGCTCTCTCTCTCTGAGAAAAGGTAAACAGGGACCCCTAAAACTATACCGGACCACCCGCTTAACTTTCCCAGAGTTGTAATAGATCCGCAATGCAGTTTAATGAAAAATTTATGACATAATTACGCAAAGTCAGCGATAAGTTCTGCCAAAAATGATGCAATATATTTCTCCGATACTTACTTACATAGTCGAACTACGTAAATACATGTCTCTCTATTATTTCTCTCTGTACATAAAATAAAGGAGCAAGCACAGCTCTCTCTGCGATGTGCGTGCTATGAGCTTATTTGTTGAAATCACCGACTGTTCACAAAGACAACGACTACAGCGCTTTATTTCCTACAGCAGAACATATTATACTTTATATTCCTCTACCAGAACACTGAAACTATAACCTATACCATGGAAAAAACCAACTCCGGAGTACCCACTTGTATACATATATAACTCTGTTTCGTGGTCTTGGTTGAATGTTAACAAAGTAGAGTTTGTGTGTGTAATATATGTATTTTGGTGTAGCAGTAGCTTTCTCCGAGTAGTAGTAGTTCACTAGTTGGGTTTCCTCCGGTCTACTGCCACTACCAACCAGCACATGCAGAAGAAGCGGAGTCTTGGTGGTAGTAGCTCTCGAGATGGATGTTATCTATTTCCCTTGATGTCCTTTAGTAATACCTACTTTCCTCTGAGCTCAGTGTAATGGGTCTAGAGAAAGACGAGGATGAGATTCATCCTGAGTTGAACTCTAACTTTAACCCATCCTTTCACTACACACAGAGGAACAAGAACAGCTCATGGATGGCTACGGATACCAAATGGAATTGAATGAATCTCGACTTGTTCTTCTTCTTCTTCCCACCATAGTCCAGTAGAAGTCCTACTCTTTCTAAACTAAACCAACACTACTGCAAATTCTAGCTTCAATTTTTCCAAAGTCTTTCTATGGGTACGTACTTACTTACTTTTCTAGATACTTTTACCTACTGGAAAGAAGCATAGCCTTGAAAACTATGTTGCAGCAAGTACTCTTATTTTCCCTGACTACTGCACTGTGGCAGTCGTCCTAGTGGTAGTTTACTTTCCCGTAAAAAAAGGAGTCTGAACCAGTACAGAGAGAAGCATTGGTCTATCCTTCACTTACTTACACTACTCATGTCCTTCTGAATGCATTTGCCATTTACAGAATGGTCTAGGTAGACAAGACATTCGTAGTCAACAAGAATATCCGTGTAAGTATGAACACAGTGAATAACATTCGTTCTCTTGACATCTACTGTTTGTACACTGTCGCAAGACGAGAGACTAAGCTACCTACGCCTTTCTTCTAGGAAAAGAGAGAGACTACTTTGTTAGAATGTTACATCTTACATGAAATGTCTACCTATGGCCTGCTATTCTACTGCGAAGTGAAATACGTGTGGCCCCGTTGACCTAACACGATATGTCTCTCATTCGGCAGTTTTTTAGCAGTTTACATATATAAATGTGTATATCTTCCGCATATTTATAGCGAAAGAAGCTTTGCTAAGTATATTGGACAGACCACTTCGTATTTTACGTAGAAACACAAAGATTTACTATTTAAACTGAAATATGGGCCAGTGAGGTAGCGAGCTGTGGTACATTGAATAAACACCCTACTTACAGTCGTTTACTGGTAGGATGTAACATTTTCAAAATACTTTGTTTGTCCTTAGTATTTTGTCCAGATAAACATTACACACGTACACACAGTAAAAGCAGAAGTAGAACACCATAAATGTACTACACCTCAACACACAAACATCTTGAATTATATTAAGGATAACCATATCCATAAATACGGAGGTACTACTACTACATATACGGCAAACACAAATACTACACGGGAACTTTTACTCTGCCACGCAGGAAATAACAACTTGGGATATTATTATGACCGTCACTTTTCTCTACGTAAAGTAAAAGTACACAGGAAAATGTGTAGCAGTAGTATCGTGTATTTTTTGGCCAAAGTGTAATATGTTGTGTACAACACGGTCGTATAGTATTGCGCTCCATTTCCGTACGATTTTCATATAAAAATATCAGGCAGTAGAGAAAGCAAGGTAGTAGTAGTTATGCCACGCTGGTGTGGTTTCGTATAAAGGAAAGGTAATGCAGAACTATGAAACTCATAAAAACCAAAGGTTGGTCGCTCCATGGTTTCTTGCCGTTTCATCTCATCCTGCCGTCATTTCTTTCTCACTCTGTCATTCACTTCGTGTCAAGCGAGAAATAACGTTTAATTCTGCTGTAAAGCTGAATTTAATGAGTTCTCCTTTACAAGGAGGTTATAACAAGAGTTTCCTCGGTTTTATCTAACAACTGTCTCTGTGTAAGACGGCAAGAGTCATTGCAACAAACCCACACTCAACCATAACAACAAGAATTAACGATTTCTCCACTATATACAAAGATATGACAGTCATCCATGCAAACAACTCTTTATATATATGCACTCAACTATACGCTAAACTTCCATTCAAATATATCCTGTAGGTAGGTATTAGGTATGTATTATAAATACACCGACATAGATTTAACACATAGAATCAACTGCGAACTTAGGAAAAGGGAATTAATACAAATTGCATAAAATATTAACAATGTGCCATCTCATGTCTGAGAGAGTGTAAAACGCAGAGCATATCCTTATATAGAGCAAGATGATTTGCTCCTTTGAAGAGAGCCGTCTTGAGAGAATTGGAATTACGATGGCCAATATTTAAGTGAGTATTCGTCTTACACGGACTTTCAAGACTTGTCACTCAAAGGTCTGTGAGATGGATGTGATCGTCAAGTCTATCAACATGACCCTATAAATCTGAACAAAGTGGGAGATTTATATGTCAAAACTTGCGTGGACTATTGTATGACTTGAAGCAATAAAGTGAGCCCCAAAGCGTCAAGTGCTGACATATATTACAACCGTCAGTAGAAGAGAAGAAACGAGGCTCTCAAACCTTAAATCCAATTTCCAACATCATCCAATTCCACGCTCACATACAAGACTCAAACTATGGATGGGTATACAAGTGCTTTTACATTGTGCCCTCCTTTCCCTTTACTCTTCTTGCTTTCTCTGTCTCTCTCTCTCTCTCTCTCTCTACATGTCTCGCCTTGCTTTGCCTTATGCCTTTCCTTCACTTCCCTATATACACATATACCACCTATATACATATTATTATACACTCTGTATAGAGAAAATCTAATGCCACCATCCCATACACCATCACCACGGACTGAACTAACAAACGAATACTAGAATACCCGTACATGGTACATACAAACATGTTATGTAGTTCATATAGGTATATGTATATATAAGTATATGGTTTCTATATGCCTAATAGGATATTCCAGTTGAACTGACTACAACTTTGCCATCCATCCAAGAAGGCAGAAAACGTTGCCATCCCAAGTGGAGCCGTCCGACATTCTAAAGCACTCTGAGTAACATACGTGTATCTGTAGGAGCCATACCTCTCTAAATTCAATGGATACACTTGAACCTTTCTTCACAGCAGTAAATATACAGTGACGACGAAAGAGAGAGTTCTGGTTGGTTATAGCCATAGAATGCATATGCTAAGTTGGAATGTATCTTTGCAGAGCAGAGCAATGCAGAGTTCCAGTAGAAGAGGAGAGTGTAGCAGTAGTGACACCGTAAAACCCACGAGTACGATTGTGACAACAGGAATGAGATTCCATTTTCAATGCTCAAAGGGACGGGGCCGGAGAGCCACATATCACATCACATCCATCCTCACTCACAAGTCTCTCACATACACAAAATGCATTTTACTACTATCCATTGTCAGTGCGAGGACGAAGCTATAAATAGCTACCTCACTCTCTCTCTCTCACTCTCGTCGTTTTCATTTTGAACAACTAAAACCAACCTACACACTTATAACACAGAAATGTTTTCCATGATTTCAGCTCGGCCAGCAACTATGGACATGCACCTTATCAAAACATGGAATACTTGAAACGAGTGAACGACAAGGACAGGCGCCATCAAGCATTACATACACACGCCAAAGATGAAATCAAAATTCGCACACAGATCTATACTCATCCCATTTATTCCGAGAGTAGTCCAAGTTGACACAATAGAGAAATCGAATGGACCTTTGAACGCTGATCTGTGTGCACTCAGTTTTCAAGTCAACCAAAACAACCAGTCATCTATACAGAATGAGTGAGTGGAGAATAAAATAGAGATAGAGCCAGAGTATTGCAGAGGTATAAAATTCTTCTATATCTTTTCTACACACTTATGGCATGGCATGACACGTATGCATGAACGAATGAACTTGGCTTAGCCCGAGTGACAGCAATCTCTAAAATGTCATCAACATGGCCTTCGGTCCCGGAAATATCCATCTATTCCCACAAACGTACTTTTACCAAAAACTAGGAAATTCTCTTTCCAAGCGCATTTCATTTTGCATAACAATGAGTCATGATAATAACAGTGAAGTAAGCTTTTGCAATACTGTACTAACCACTCAGGCATTATAAATACATTCATCCATACTACTTGGCTTATTTCTTTGGAATACTATAATATATCATACATGGAGTGATCATCAAGTACCAGTAGTGCTTGATCAAACATACTAAAACCTAAAATAAATATTAAGCCGATTTTGATTAGACAAAAAGATGAACTGTAAACATATTTATATAAAGACTGAAGACTCAAATGAATTAAAGAGAAAATCCTAGCAGATTATGGGATGCAGCTCCAGAAACTATAATGCATATAATTTGTTGAGTTAAATTAAAGAGAGAATATTATTATAAATCTGATATAAGTAATAAACACTAAAACAGATGAGTGAGAGTGGTGCTTAGTATTACATGGTATATAGTACTTTGCATGAAAAACGTTTAATGTCTATTATGGAGAATATTGTGTATATTCAAGTCATAGATTAACCTTTGGTGCTTTTTGCTTTATAAGAAGGTTCACAGGCACGACATGCTAGATGGAAAGCGACAGACATATTTTGAAACCATGTTTTATCTGTGTTATTTTTAGATGCCTTGGAATTGAAAAACAAGCTGCAGACGAGCAGAGAAATAGTTCAACTCTGTCTCTGGAATGAAACATCGGATATGAAAGAAACATTAGTTACTTTCCCCAGCTTCCGCAACTGTTTAATTTAATTTTTTAAACATTTCCACAGATATTCCAGTTCTCGCTACGTTCTTACAGAATTATGGCGCCAAGGAAAACATAATTCTTGTCACCAAAGCGAAAAAATGGAAGTACGGGCTTAACACTAGCATACGACAAACTTATGTAGTCATCTCGTCAAAAATTATCTTATTTACTGCTTATAAACACATAGCAGGTTTATTTTCTTATTATTACTCTGTTACCTATTTATGTCCGCAAAGAAATTGTAAAAGCAAAATGCAAACTCAGTTTAAAAATATTCTGTTCACGCTCGATATTTTTACAGATGTAGTTGTGCCCTACAGAAAGTAGACGAGGAATATTATATCATAAAATACTTTGCAAATGAAAGATTCAATCGAATTCAAAAATCTTACTCCATTTTTACCATCAGTGTATGCCAAATCTGTACCTATAATAATCTAATGAAACATTAATAATTTTCTGAAATAATCACACCAAATAATATTTAAGTGCTACAACATGAATGACAAAACTTTTGCCACTAAAATAAATTGAAAATTACAATTACGGGAGTGGAAGCTTGAGTCTGGTTTATGTTGCTGCTATAAAAGACATTCCACACAGATGCAGTGTAGTAGAAATGTGCATTAAAGAGAAAATGTATCAGGCAATGCGATGTAAGCAAAGTCATTGGATTCCTATCAACTGCTTACTGTCTTTGTAGCTAAATAGTCTACATGCACATACAGATGAAACGAGCATTAAATGCTTTGAATTTCAAGACTACTACTTCCTACCTATTTGAAATGTGAATTACATACATTTACTTTATGAGCCTACTAAATCTCTTATCTTTCGGCTGCACATGAAACAAAGAGAGAAGCGATGCAGGTTAACATTATTATTTGTGTTTTCCTTTGCACATCTAGAAGCGAAACAAGTACTACTATACCTAAGGAGAAGATTCGACTGCGGGAACTTAATCCAATGTCACATTCACTTGAATGCATAAAATAAATGCTTTCACTACGTACTGAAATGCAAGTAATGTGTGTAACCGTTGGAGGAATGACGATCAGATAAGAGATGTTACACACGAAGATGAAACCACACACATACACACAGTGAAAGATGCCGTGTCATATTGTTGTTTGTTTTTCGCTGGTTCTATAGCATAGTTGTGTATACAGAAGCTAGTGGCTGTTTAGCCTGGTTAGGTAGAAACTGGAAGCTAATTGTAAGTAAAAGAGAGCGAGTGGAGTAAAGACATACAAACAAGTTCAGTTTGGTTAAGTCAAAGGAAGTTTTCGTTTCTACAGTCTCTGCCTTTGCCTGAGTTTGGGTTTGACTATTACGGGCGTCTTATTGTAATAGTGGGAATTTGGCTTGTTTGCTGTAATATAGGAAAGTTTGACGATGTCATAAAGTGCGCCCAAGAGAGTGCAAACGGCCGTATGAACAGCCAAGAGGACAGGCACACTAGCATAAACTGCACATTGGATCTTTAATTGGAAGAGCCTACATGGGTTTTCGATTTCACAAAGAACCCATTTACAAGACACAAAATACTCGGGAAATGGTCAACAACGAGACCCTATCATCGGAAATTTAGAACCGATATAAATTCGCCCAACTGATTCCATCCTCTAATAATAGCCTCATACACACTCACTCCAACATAACACACAGCTTAACTCTTAACGGACTTCCATTATCCAGCCAACGCCACTACTACTATACACTGCCACAGCTACCTTTACTACATCCACCTTCCCATTTACCAACAAACTATTATTGCTTCTCACCACGCAGCCAAAATAACACAAACAAACTCTAATGCACTACAAGTATTATCCACAGTCTAAACTCAAACTAACCCAAATAGCAGCAGAAATTCGCGACAAAACTACCAGACATCTCATTTGGATTGACTTCAATGAATTCTAAGACTATTACACTGTTCTTGTTCAATAATTATGATTTTATATTTCCATGTACCAAAACCAATCTGAATTCCAATGCTCTATTTTGTCTCTGCAAATGTACATGTCCTAATTTATATACAGTCGAATGATAAAAATATTTTCTTTAAATAAATAAGCGTCAAAGCAATAACTAACCTAAAGATATTTCTTTTATAAATAAAGTCATATGCTGAAATATTTCACCAATAGTTTCTAAAATAGACAAAACAAGAATGAAATTCGTTTTTGAACCCAAATAGCAGTAGAAATTGACGACAAAACTACCAACCACAGTTACATTGATTGACCTTTGACCTAAAGATATTTCATTTGTATATAAAGTAATACAGTATGCTGAGATATTTCACCAATAGTTCCTAAAATAGACAAAACAAGAATGAAATTCGTTTTTGAAGCAAATGGAAACCTCGATCTCTCCTTTGGTTTTATTTTTCTGTATCCAGAAAGCTAAGCAAAGCACCACAAGAAGGTCGAAGTAGTGAACAGGAATATCATTGGAAAAAGTGTTAAATTTCTCAACAAGTTAAACCGCTGGGTAGGATGACTGTGCTCATGTCTTGTCAGGACATATGTTTTTCCTCGAATGTCGCAGTTGGGGAGACCCATGGAGAGATTCTAAATGTGCCCAGACAATTTAATGCTCAGTATAACACAACAACAGCACTGGAAACTAAATATAAGTACCTACTTCAATGCAGTGCGGCAAACAAACACTAAAGTAGATAATATAACTTAAAATATTCCTGAACTAAAACACACAGTACTTGTTGGAATTATTTGTGTTGTGAGAGATGAAATGCACATAAATATAAATTTTTACTGCATAACATTCTCAAATCTGGCATGCTACGTAAACGTCTGGATTTTGGGTTGTTCCCGTATCAAATTACCAATATTACAGAAACCATAAGTATGATTGTTTTAGCTTGATCTTTGTGCTTGCTTCTATCAACACAACGCAGCCAGACTCAGACATACCTATATAGTACAACAGGATTTTTTCATTCTATAATACCATTCGAATGACAAGCAAAAGACAGAAAACTCCTACAGTTGGGTATTCCATATCATAATAAAATACATGTTATGTAAGTTGATTTGGCCTGTGGAAATGAAGAAAATAAACAAAGTCTGTTTATATTTAGTTCAATATTATTACACAGAAAATATAAAAATGCACTTCCGACTGCCAGTGTAACATTAAACTACAGACAAAGTAATTTTGCATTGAAAACATCGCAAGGATAAATTTTAATGTCTAGCAAAATGTAATGTAATGAAATTCTAGCAAATGTCGGAAAATAATATTAAATACATACAAGCTTGGCAATATAATTACCGTTGATCTGGGCAAATATTAAATATTAGTGACTCAGTACCATCCTAATTAAACCACACTACTGATCGCTGAAGCAATCTAAATGTGTTAACTATGTTGCAACATAGACAAGATATAAGTACATGCAATTGTGTTACACCTAGATGTGATTTCATGTCTATTTGATTACATTGTATATCTGTGTACGACATATATAATGATGCTGTATAAAATATAATTCTGGGTGATATATAGCATAACGTGAGTCTAATTCGTATTTCTCATTACAGAAGAACCTCATCGTTAGGAAAGAGAAGATAACAAGTTGAGGATTACTATAGGAGTACGCATCACCGTCTGAAAAGAAGAAAGCTCCAAAGGCGAAATTGTCAGGGTAGTGATTAATCACAGGCAAATGACACTCCAGACGACACGTTTTCAATGAGAATCATCTCACTCGCCTCCATTCCAATTACAATTATATTTTGCTGAAAACATGACACTGACTGCACAACAAGACACACAGTCAGCCAGCACACTCAACCATGAATATATTAATGATTATATTAGCGCTGTATGGATAAGCCACACAAAATGCACCTTTCACTAAAATGTAAACAACCCATGCACACAGGAGTAATGCAATCAATACGCAACTCACATCGTTAAGATAAGCCTAGCGAAAGAGCAGTTACGAAAAGGCAGAGTCGTTCTATATAAATATACTGCATATATCCACACACTGTACATATAAAACCGCATCTGCAGACCAACTTGACTATTATAACTACACAGAGCGAGAGTATGGCGTATGGAAGAGCCACTTTAGCCGTACTTGATAATCTGGTGCACAAAGCAGCACATACTCCTTCCGTACAGTTATGCATTGAAGGACTGTGCAGAGTGCGTAAGTCTTAAACCCGCCTGTGGCTAGGAAACGTTAAAATCAACACCATTTCACGACTCAGTAGCAATAATGACAGAGCTACGGGAAAGAGACCAGAACTATCACGACTCTGCTATACGCTTTTATATTTATAACATTTCACGTTACATACTGAATGTCACATACACTTCTATTATATCCGGAGTACTGCGGTATTCCGCTTAAGCACTCCATCCTAATAATTGTACGTAGTAATGTAGTACTGCTACATTTCCATTCTAAGCCAAGGCAAGTCAAGTCAACCATCTCGGACTAAAATTGTACATGAACCTATATATCCATCCTTATATTCATCCTTATATATTTATACAGGTAGAGATAGCAATATCAGTTACATTACTCTACTACGCATTATATTAGTATCACGCTCATTTTCATTGCAACCTTATATTCACACACAATGCACTTCGCTATGCGTATACCGCTAAGTTTATCCTAAGCCTAAAAAGACAGAGAGAGTCAAAGCTACTAAAGCAGAGAGAAAAGCAAGGAAAAGTAACATTGTTCTTGGAAGGATAATGGCTGTTGATAATGATAACATTGGCTGAGACTTGAGACAAGGGACATTTATCCAGACTAAAGTACACTACAGCACACTAGTGCTAACCAAACCACAAAATATACTTTAGCATCACACCTACTATTCCTGAACTGAAGACAAGAGTTAGTTATATACAAAGAGTGCACACTCCGCAGAGTTAGCTTTACCAACAGTAACATCGAAGTTGATTGTACAGTTAGTCTGTTCTAATATAGACACAGAGCAGTGAGAGAAAACCATCTACGTGCCTTAATGTGCGTACACAGTCAACCATAATATATCTAGAGGGACTCTGCCCGGATGAATGCATATAAATAACCAGAAGAACTAACAAGTAAGTAGAGATGTTGTTGGTGGTGGAAACAAACACAGAAAAAGTTACAGGGATATATCTGGATCTCTCTGGACAAGCATTAGTACGCAAGATGACAGCAAGGTCTTGTGTATTTTTATAGGTAAGTTAAGTCTACTTGCACACAAGGTAAAGTAGATTTTGTGGATTGGATTCGGGTAGACCAGAATGGGTCGCCAGATCATTGCTGTGTATGTAAAAGACATTTGGGAGAAGACATGCGGAGGAGAGATATAGGAAAATGAACCATTCAACCAAAGTCCAGGGATAGAAGAAACTGGGAAACCAAAACTTAAAAAGCTATTGCATTGATATTTCGTGTCCACGCTTCGTTGACTTTCCTATATACTCACTGTCCTTCTTGCTCGTATCTTCTGGTCGACTTGACTACTGTTCCTGCCCTGCTCCTCCTGCAATGTGCATTTATGGACTATCAATTCTCATCCGCTTCCTCTTTTTCTCTTCCATCCCATTTCATCGTCATCTTCAATCCATTCCCACGCCAGTTAACGCAGTAGACTCACACACAAACATTACTGAGAAACTAATTACACAAATTCTACCTGTCCAACCAATACACAAGAAAATAAACTCAAACAAAGGACTCCAATGCTTATACTTACATACGCTTACATTACACACAGGTTTAAAAACCACATTTTATTAACTGACTATGAGAAAATATTTAAATACAATTAATTATGTTTATCATGTATTTTTTCAATTCCACCCGTTTAAGAACTATTAAAAAACATATAAGTAAGATTTATCTACATCAGGTAATTCCACATTTCGATTCTCTTGTCTTTGGTGATTGTTTCAGTGACAATTTATAAGAATTTTGAGACTGGCAAGTGTGAGTTACAAAGCTACAACTAAATAGCGAAGAAAACACAGTGCGATCATTTACGGTGTTTTAAATTGCCTAGTTTGAGTTTAAGTTGAGTTTGACTGAAGTACATTTAGAAGGTGGATGTTACATATCTGTGAATACAAGGAGCGTCTTCTTGTGTGCAGTTAAGTTGATAGTAAAAGTAATGTAATGCAGAGAATAAGTGAGATCGCATTATTTAAGTGCGCCTCGAGGAAAGAGTCCGTGTCCTTATGTAATGTAAATGCACAATTTACACGTACAAGAAGAAGTAGAACTACACAGAGGCACATGCACACACTCAAACGCTGCGTTTTACTTTACGTATTAAAGCTTCTTCTTTTTATGACCTGCCCTTCTAGCTTTGTCCACTATAAACCAACTCACTCTCTTCTTCTCATGGTATAGCGTGTGCGTCTACATCCCCCATATAGTCATACTACTCCTAGAGAGGTAACCCAAGTCTATAAGTTTCTTGGTCTTCTTCTACTTGTTCATAGTCATCTGATCACCCTGAGTTCTTATTCTTCTCCTCTAAAGTATATTACCGTGAGATTTTCATTATTTCATTCCCAGGGTGATCTTTCCCACAAACCCGTCCAGACAGAGTGTATTCCTTCTATTTTGTATTCAGTTCAGATTCATTTACTTCTGTCTGTCCTCTCTCTCTCTCTCTCTCTCTCTCTCTCTTGTCCATACAGATAGTACGTTCTATTCGCCACACTATCTTATCCTCTCTCTCTCTCTCTGTCTCTTAATTCATTTAAAAAGAAATATGTCCTTTCGTGCAATGCACATAATATAATATATATCCACACCATGTTCTTTCTATAGTAGTACTATATGGTTTCGGACATTATTACAGTACTATAGTACTAGTAGTATAATGTATTAGATAGATAACCAAGAAAGCTGAACGTTGCAATACAATTACAATACAAGAGCACGTATAAGAAATGTAATAGCCCAGCAAGCCAATCTATTCACAGCAGCACTATTACCACTTACTGCAACACAGCTAAAAGCAAACCACATTACTATTGAGTACAAAACACACTACAAATATTATAATACTCCCGTATTGTACTTTTGGCTCCTTTTACATTTACACGCAGTGGGTTTGCTGTATAGGAAGAAGAGGAGCCTGCAGAGAGAGAAGTAATATAAGTATTTACGAGCACCCACAAACTTTTCCCAGCCAGTTCATTCAGTTAGAGCTAATATGAATAATGGGACAGTGAATGAAAACGAACGACATAGCTTTTTCAGTTTCAGTAATTTATCCTAAGCTAAAACCACACGAATATATTAAGTATAATGTAGTCAAGTAGTAAGTAGCCAGACAAAGAGTAGACTTCTCTTAAGACGACCATCAGCAAGAATTATACATAACCAACCATTCACCTCTTCTCCACTAAATAAATATCTCTGCCCCCTACACTTTGGTGCTTTACTATAATAGCACCACAGTGTACTTACTCTACTTCTATACTGCAAGTATTGCGTTTATATAAAATATATATGCACATCAGCCTGGGTAATTTCGCTCGATTTTGTGTATAGCAGTTACTTAAGCAGCATCTTTCTCAGCTTCAACCAATTCGCTGGCTCTTACTTCTTATTCTCGGCTACTTATCTCTCTTTGTCTTTAAGAATAATGTAATGAGAGTCGGGAAGGCAATAAGTAACTTCCAAAAGAGGGGAGAGTCAAGACCAACTTAGAGAACACTGAACACACACACCAAATGCAAAGGAGGAAAGTGAAACTTCATAATGTCATCATAACACTACATTTCATCTCAAGCTTTATTATTACAAAATATAATATCCCATTCTAGCAGGAAGTGAGATATATTATTTAGCATTTAGTACATTACGCACATTTCGTATATATACCAAATAGATATATACATGGAATATTTGTAGTGATCTATATAGATTTACATTAAATGTTTGAATCGCTAAAAATACAACGTGTTGCTAACAAAGGCTGATACAATTTTATCAATAAACCTAGAATGTTTTCCTACAAAGGAGAAGTAGGTACAATGAGAATCTTTGCTTTAATAACAGTGACACAGTTGTAAAAATATTTCTGACTGAGTCTGTCTTTATTCTTTGACTGGGATGTATCCAGCAGATTTCTCTACTAGCCTCTTTTCTTTTGCTTTTTGGTTATTATTGAATTTTTCTATGGTAGCCACAAAATCTGCATGGAACCTGAGACGCATATTCAAGTAGTAATTCTCTTTGGTTCATTTGAGTCGACTTAGCGAACAGCGTTTCAGGATTTAGAATTTACAATGCCGTTTTCTACAAAATGAAAGCATTTTACATAGTATAGTTATAAAGTGAATCCCTGTTAGAGTTAGATAGTCCAGATTCAAAAAATGTCTTAGCCGCGTGCGTTCCTTATATTCTCATTTTTGTTCATCCTTATCCCCTGATCTGAGTGACTCTGTGAGAGATATTAAAAGCTTCCAATACGTATTACTCCTCACGTTTTGCAAACTCATAATATTCTATTTGGCGCATTTTGCTTTCAGAGGTCGAAGACTTATCTTTAGTTAATAAAGAGTTTTTTCTTTGCTCTTTTTGTGCCCTCGCGAATTCCTGAGCACACATACCTAGTTTCCTCTCGCACAGTATCTGTCTCTCGCAGATATTCCATTTAATATACAAAACTACTATCGCAAAAAGAAATGTAATAATACTGCACAAAAATTACACATAGAGGAGAGAATTCCTGGAAACATGTACCTCCAATGTAAACGCAAAAGTAAGAATTTCCTTTCCTACTACAAACACAATATTAGATACGGAACGAAATACGCAATATATACCTATAGTATATACCTATAGAGTCACAACCGAAAGAAGAAAATATTGTTAAACTCACCGTCTAGCCTGTACGTCAATATTACACATAAAATTGTGTCCTGAAGGCCTTGGAGCTACTTATCCAGGCCACCGAGCTTTGCTTCGTGGTTATATTTATATAGCTAAGAAGTATCATTCCCAGAATCTGTCTACATAGAGACTACCCGTCTAAAGGTATTTTGCTATTGCACACAGTTCATATAATATATATTTATATCACAAGTACAAGTACCTCGTGAGATGAAATCGACTGGATTGTTTGTCTCCTGGCTATGTAACGGAGATACAGTATTACTACTGCCTTAGTCACACAACAAAACTGATAGGTTCATCTGTTCTGTTTTCTTACACAATACATAATACACACATCTGATATTCGTCGTGTTAACAGCATCTCCAACCCTTTCATCTTGACTTCTTCGCAACTATAGTAGTACAACACAGATTCTCTCTTATACCTATAACTCCATATAATATGGTTAGATTTATATACATACAATTACCCAACCTTTAATACTTTCGCATATATAGCTAGTTACGCAAAAAACATTTGACTCTGTCTCTGCGTTCAACTGAACATACAATTCACAAGTTAGTAGTAGTAGCTGGTAGCTACACAAGTTGAGAGAAACGAAGCCAGAGAGAATTGCAATATAATTATGATAGCGATGAATGTATGTAAAATACCTAACATCGACTTGGGTTATCTCTGTCAGAGTAATGTTACATCACATAGAGCAACTGCTGCTGTCTTTACCTTCTGGAGCAGTAGCACAGCAGTAGTCAGTGTGGAGTTGTTACTACATCCATGTATGTGAGTAATAAGAACACTCACAGTCAAACTACACACTATCTACACCAAATACTTGCTTTGCATGTAGTGTGTGTATTCTATGTGGTGATATTTCTCATATAATATTATAAATATAAAATAAAGCAGAAGTTCCAAGCACACTTTGCTTCAGGCCGTTCTGGGTCATTCCAGTTTTCCAGTCAAGCCTCAGTCTCAACTTTGTACTCAGGTTTAAGTCTATAGCTAGTAGGTACAATAGTAACGTGTGCTGCGTTATATCTAGTTATAATATTTGTTCTGCTGGCGTGTAATGACCATCCTTTCCTTTGCCATACAAATATAAAGCCAATGTACTCCAGTAGTTAGTAGTCCTTTTTTACTGACACAAAAGGCAAAGGCAGCTCCATGCATTACAGAGAACTATGTATACTTTAAGGGAGCAACATACATTCAATCCTCATAACTCTTGGGTTAACTCGTACTCTAACACATGCATAGAGCAAAATAAAAACGAAACGATCGGAAATCAAGGAAAAAAAGCGGTTTGTTTCTTCACCAAGTTTCCAGTCGTTCAGTTCAGACTGAACTCAGACCTGTCCGACAACTTTAACTTTGACTTGACTTTGAAAACTTGAGACTTTTAACTTTCAGCTACCTCCCGCATGTCCCCTTTCCTCTCTTCTTCCATGCCTTCTGTTCTAACTTCTTCTATCCTGTCTTCAAATTCTAATACAATACAACACATTGTGGAAACATAATTCGATACCCATACAAATAATTTTCTATCCCTGTTGTGGATTTCGTAATACTTGTATATGTATTACGCATTCTGCACTGGTATACAAAAGTAATGTGGTACTGGACGCTTTATTTTTAATGTTCCAGGTTTTTCTTGCACATTGTTGGCGTAACCTTGTGTTTTCATATTATCCAGTAACATAACCAACGAACTTTGCCTATAAGAAAAATGTGTACATTGAAAAATCTCATTATGGTAAATATAAATTAAATTTTAAACTGATTGTGAATGAAGTTCAGATTTCAGAGAGTAAGAAAAATATTCCCATTTAGGATTAATTTAATCCCACGGATTTTTCTACTTTTTCAAAAGTAGCAGTATAATATTAAGTATAAACAAGAACACATTAAGAAAAGTAATTAGTACACACACTAGTAATACATTACTGGTAAATGGTACATATCCGCTTCTGATAGCATTATATTATTTCCAATGCAATTCTTATAGGTAGGTACTCCATAGAGAGGTACCTATTATGTAAGTATTACCATTAACTACTTCGGTGTCAGTACTGCTTTGAATTTCAAGGCCTGACTGGGAGAAAGAGTAAATTAAGTTAACGTTCTATCCTTGGACGAAATAAATTACTATTTCTCATAATGAGTATCACAATAATGTGGGAAAGAGAAGTTGCGTACAATTCGTTATCATCATTGATCACAAAATTCACAGCATAAAAATACGTTCAGGCATCTTTAGCTGTGCGAGTAGCGTAGACGGGTTCCAAGTGTCAAGACGTATAACAAAGTAATCACTCGAGGCAAGTCAAATTGATCTCGAACAGAGATTGCATCAAATTATCGCAAGTTTGCAACTCACTCTTTTTCAAATCAAATCAGCTTGTTTGCTATATACGTGTACGCACTCCTGCCCATTTTTTTCTCACCTTGTTACGTATACATTTTTCCAAAGCCACTTTTCCCCTTCGTCGACCTGACTTGTCTCGAGAAACAAAACAATCTTCAAGTTCAAGTGCAATTTCCAACTAGTCCAATACAAACTCATACGAAATTCTCCATGTATTTCCAACACACCAAAAGGTACTCTCTTTATATTCCATCCTACATGTGTGTTGTGTGTCTCAGTCTGAATCTCAGTTTTTGGCTTGTGTTTTGTTTTTCCTCCGTAATGGAACTCTTTGCGAGGAAAAATAAAGTCTCTCTCTAAGCAATTCTATTTTGCTTTTCCTCCTGCGTGATGTACGTATTCTATTTATTTCTGGAAATGTGTGTAGCGTGTTTCTTACATCTGTTGTTTCTTCCTTGACTTTGACTATGTATTGCTTTTATTTGAGAAACTGATAATAACACAACATAAACTCTTATCTTGCTCAACTTATTGCATTGTATCGTAGTAATACGTAATACTTCTATGGCTTTTTCATTTCCTACGTTGCACAACCACACTATAAGCATTACGTAACCCAATCCATGCAATCTGCCTTCTCCGAACTACGGCTGTCTCCTTTTTGTTATTCTTTTGTATTTTAAGAGCAATGCAAGTAGTCGTCGAACAACTCACTTCGTAGTTCGTACTTACTATCTTCCCAGTGTAGTAGTCCTAGTAGTCTCTCTACTAAATTGATCACCAACTAAGGTTCAACCAAAGAAACAAGAATAGACCTAAAATGTAGTCAATCGATAAATCTCCTAGTCAGTTCATTCTTCCCAGTCTCGTACATTTATTGCTGTAACGTATAGTAGAGCCACACATATAACCTATACAGATAGATAGCAATGTTCTAAGAATATTAACTTACACTCAAATGTAATTCTTCCATTTGCTTCATTCCTAACGAAATGCTCAATTCAGCCAACACAAATGAACTAAACCTTTTCATCCTTCCTGTCTTAAAACGCTTACGAGTAGAGGTTACAGCTAAAGTTTATTAGCAACAGTATTGCTCTTATAACATTTTCCACTATACTTGAATTTTATACAACAACCTCTATAGATACGATTGTTCATTTAAATATTATTTTAATAATACCAGATTGCGTATAATATATATACTGTACACTTTGATAATACTGAATACTTTCTCAGCTTATTATAATTTTATAGGTAGCATCGCATGGAAAAGTAAATTGGACATCACAGGCAGGTGAGAAAATGGAAGAGGAAACTGCAGTAAGAATAATTTCAACCTTTCTCGATGCAAAATTACATTCTATGCTTACAAATCTCAAATCTGTGCATGGTTATAGGGTAATATCCCATAGGTGCGTTGTAAATACTACCTATGCACATTTTGAGCATTTACTTGAACTTACTCCGCGTTTAAGTCATGAGAGGCAGACACGGTAAGCAAAGCAACGGAAAAAGTTGAGTCGAGCCTATGATTAAATTAAAATGGAGAGATTTATCAGATCAGGACCGGAACGACACCATCACCATCATGTAATAAACTTAAGACTGACTGAGTAGATAAACTTTTTAATCCCAGTACCACTTCACTGAGACAAGGCAAGCAAAAAACTTTCCTTATATACCCAGAGAGAACTATGTGTCGTGTAGCCCTTATACACTACCTCTGTGCTGTTCCTACAGCCGAGACCAACTTCCTCTTGCTAAAATACTTGTTTATAGAAGAAGGAGGCACACAACCTACGAACTACCCTAGTATACACCATGATTACCCACTACTTCAGTTTGCATTGTCTTTAATTCCCTTCTCTGTCTTTCTTCCTAACTTGCCTTCGTCTAGTTCTGACTTGCTTTTGCCGTGCCATTATTCTACTCCGTCCTGTTCTGCATTACACAGTCTGAGGTTTCTATTGCTAATTGAAATTTCTTTTCTCGTCCAATACTAAAAATCTCTCACATGATTGTATTCCTTAATATATCTGTTAATAAAGGTGCAACACACGATGGCACGTACTATATATGTGTTACTATATTATTTGTATAATATGCAAAGTGCAAGTATAAGTAGGAGAGAGCTACATCAGTCAGTCCGTTTGCGTTTGCTGGCGCAAAGACGAGTAGTAGGAACGCAATTATCCAAGCATAAGCCTGGGAGTCAAGAAAATCAACCAGCCAGAAGCAGAAGGAGCAGGCTGCTTTGATTATCTCATACAGAGAAAGAGAGAGAGAGAAAGAGCATCGTCATATTAGGTATGCCAGGTTGGCTAAGTTTGAACTGGATGAATCCTATGCACATCTCCATTAGCATCCCAAATTAGTAAACTTAAGCCAAGGCGACTTAACTTTTACAGACGAGACAAGACAAGACTGATTACTTGCTCATCTCGCCAGCTATAATTATTTAAGTGATAGTGTTATTATAACTTATAACAACTAGGCCTTGTAGCTTCCCGTGTTATGCATCTTGGCGGAAAAACTTACTTCATGCTCACTTATCTTCCAACTATTGCATCGGCATAATCTTCATATATAAGACTAACTCAACGTAACTATATTACATTACTTACGCGCCCGTTCATGTGCACCGCAGCGTTTTATTGCAAACGAAACATACAAAACAACTACGTGCCCTAATTAAGCTTTGTACAGGTGATTTATCATTTATTCCACTTTTCAAGCCAACTTTCTCTCGAAATTGTCTTCGCTGAGAAATGAATCCCAAATTTCAATTTTAAATTCACTTTCAAAACTTATTTGAGTAATTCCATTTAGTAATGCAAAATAATTATAGCCTTAAGGGTGCATTCACGTTTAAGGTCATTCATCCACGAGAAATATTTAATTGTATTTATTTTGCTACATGGATGAATTTGGATGCAATTACATTGACCTACCCAGCTGTACCCTTTTTAATAGTTGTATAGGCCCACATACGTTTTTGTAATAATAATTACAGTCAAAAATGTTTAACAAATGCAAAAATATTCACGAAACGAAGGAAACATGGATGTGGTGAAAATATCAGCCATTCAGCAGCATGGGGTGCTCCCACTTGAATTTTGATTATTGGCCACCTTCAGTTTAGACAGAAGCTTGACTTGATGGGTTGGATGGTTGATGGACATTTTCAGCTGGAAATGAGCTGCCTACGAGAAAATTGCTGGGTTGTAAAATGTTTAACGTAATGATGTAAGACATCAGTGTTATGTAAACCAGCAAACTACCCAAGAATACAGTGTACAGTGTACCCTGTGTAAAATCACAATGAAAAAGCGAGAAAAGGTCATCCACATCTCTAGAAGCCTATACAAAGCTATACGCAGCCATAATATAAACGCGTAGTAGTAATAATATACAGTAAATATTAAATCTACTATTACGACTAAGGGCAAAAGTGAGTGAACACATCGTTTTACAATAAAATAACTCTCGAGTAAACTGAGAGAGGAAAAGAATTGTGCACTTACATGTAATTTAACACAACAGGATACAAAATTATGGAAGATTCAACTCAACTCAAGTCAACACAAGTAAAATAACCTCTTTTACAGCTTACAAGAACTACACAAAAGAAGAAATCGGTAGTGCTTGTAGCACACACACGTACATGCATAGTCCTCCTACAATAATACAACACAAGTGTGACTACGAAGAGCAAAGTCTACAAATAAAATAGAAAACGACAGTAGAAAAGAGTGAAGTGAGTACAAGAGGGAAAGTCAACTCGAATCAGCCCCACAGTCAGTGACAATAGGGTTTAAATCGGTGTTTAGAGGAAGAATCCCTGCGGAGCATGCTGTGTCATCTTGTCAAAAGAAAAATTCCGAGTTGCAGATATTGCTCTTCGCTCTCACTCTCCACTAAAAAACTCTTCGTCTATCCCAGCACTAGTAGTCTTTGTACTTATTACAGTATTTTCTTTACTTATCCAGATGCTATTCTTTTATTCTTCAAAAATCTTTCCTCGCATATAGGAAAGACAGGTAGCTCCATCCGCACACATACTAATACACGTAAAAAGACTACATTGTAAAATACATGTAGTAGTTCAGTGCAAGTGCAAGTACACATTTTCAAAATAAACTTTTTCTTATTATTCTACTTGTTTAAGCCTGCTGGCATGTATCCACACAGCGTATGCGATGCCATAACAAAACGCAGCCTTTATAGAATAAGAGATGTCAACGCAAGTCGACACATACGATAATAATAATAAAATGGCACAGAGTAAGCAGAAAAGTTACAGCTACACATCATAAGAGTACGAAGAAGACTTTTACATAAATAACGCAAAACGCAACTACGCCTAACATTTTCTTTTCCTCCGTTTTCTTTTCCATTATAGAAAGCCAATGTCATGTCCTGAGTAGTAGAGCACAAGTACAGCAAATGACTCTAATTCACATCAACATGAGCTGCCTACTCCCATTATTATTTCTACTCCAAATACTGCACAACTACTTACCTCATGCATGTCATATGAGAAAAAACTTTCCATGGGTCACATAATCATGGCCCTTACTGTTCATTGCAGCAAACAGCTACAGAATCTCCTGCGTACCGCATTATTACAAACAAATGCATGTACAAAACTTCTTCGTATATATAACTATATACCGTAAATATACAACTAACTCCCACACACACAAAAAATCATTTGTAATATAAAGCAGAAAGAAAATAAGACAGAAAATACTTATTTAGGATGAGTACCTACAAAGTAAAATACGCATGTAAGGAAATATTGTAGAGTGTGCGTCAGCTTCTCATAGGAATATTATCTGTACAGAGCAACGTCACGAGTTTACCGTTGAGATTGTCACGACAGTAAGCAGTAAGCAGATGAAAGTCACCGACATCCTACGACGCTCATGCTGTGACAACCGCCACAAGCAGAGCTAAGTGCTCTGATCAAAATTGTGACAACCGCAAGTTGCAACAACAACAACTTCACATGAACAAGACGATCAACAGAACATTCATAGCGTATACAAAAGGTAATTTTCCTACACGAGAAACTTTCCATGGCTATAATTGTGATGACGTTATTTCACATCCTTGATTCCTACTCCGTTTGTTTCCTTTCTAGTACAAACAAACCAGGGAAAAACTGTTCTGGTTTTATATAATCTATGTACTATAAGGAAATGCAACTATAGGACTTTACTATACTAATTGCTTTAATCTTTGTGCTGGCTGTGGTAAACAAAAAATTGTTATTAAACGAATAGTGTAACTTTTACAAATCCTGAGAATTCACAACTCTATCTGATTCTGATTACAACAGGTAACCTTTGTCTGCCCGCAACTATTTAATTTAATAATAAAACTAATCTTTGCTTGCCATATTGTACGCATAAACTTCGTAATCGCCTCAAGGCACTTTATTGTCTAGAACGGTGTGGTAGGACCATAGGGCTATTATGTTATGTGCATTTAAGAAAGGAAGGATGCTGAAAGAATTAGATATTCGAACAATAAGAATACAATTCTGACTTAAGATTTAAGCGACTACCATCTACGCACTTTATTACTCTTTCAACAACAGCTTTTATAACTACAACATTACTACTGCTATACTTCCCTTCAATTCCATCCGCTCCTTCACATTAATTCATTTCATTTCCCAAGGGCTTTTCTAAACGACCCAATTTTCTCTCGCTTACACAACCTAAGTCTAATCCTATTACATCGACACGCCTATATACATTATTTCACTCATCCTTTCTATATGGATGCACAATACCTACTAAAACACCATTAAACTCTATACTTAAATAGGCAACGCCATGTATCCATTTACACCTTAACAAAAAGGAAATTTTTCAATTACATCAATAAAATCGCACAAAGAAATTGAATTACTCTTTTATTTTTACCAGAAACTGATAGAAACAGCAGCATCACCTAATTATTCCTTCAACGAACCAATTCTCAGAACAGACATTCTTACTTAGTTGGTAAAAACTCTTAAAAAAGTAGAAGAAAGGAACAATAATATTTCCTAAACGTATTGTTTTCGCTATAGGTACCCCTGTAGCGATATTATATCGTTTACTACTAGGACTTGTCAGAATTGTATCACTGCTACTTTTGAAAAAAATATATATGCCTGCTGCGTAAGATGTGTATTGACGAATTTATTTCTGGAAAGTTCCTCACAGTCAGAGATAGTCAAGTACAAAAAAGATTCAAGTCTATCATATTACGATTCGGATGGATGGATCGATCACGCAGCCAAACCAAACGAAACGGCGGAGAGTCCGCAAAGGGAATGCTAGGCAATCGAACTCAAAAACGTCTTTAGCCAAGTGAACTGTTCTGTTCTAAGTAAGTAGAGTCTGTGAGTTGAATAGAGGCGACACACACACATCCACACAGACAGAGAGAGAGACAGAACAGAGAGACACAGCATACACACACAGTACAGTAGCTTCCAGTCGAATGCAACGTAATGCAATAGTAAAGCATTGAAGTACATACTTAGACGAGCCAGGCCACGAACTAAGTTGACTACAGAATAGAAAAGCCCAAACTGAGTCCTTGACTGTATGTGCATGATGCAGGAGAGACTTGAGTCGTATCTCTCCGTAAGACTTTGAAATTGCGGGGATTTCCTTCCTATGAAATGGAATGGGAAAGTAAAATGACAGTCATTTGACTCTAAGGAAACACTCAGCTCCTTTTCGCCATCCTTACGAGTGCACTACCTTCTTTTCTTACTTGTTACAGACTTTACACCAATATAGCTTTCTCTCCATCATCTTTTCAACTTTGTGTGTATGCAAGTCTCTCCTACGAGTAAACCACACGACAGTAGTGTGGTTCCTTCTTTCTTAGTTCCCTACTATCTGCCACAGCTACGTGTATGAAGTAATATGTGGCATTGTATAATAGTAATACATTCAAAGTAGACGCAGCACACACTTTTTTAGAATTCACTTTCAATTTCATAGTGATTTTTCCATCCAAAAAGATCTGATCTTCCCCTGACATGTTTCTTTGGCAGAACAGAACTGGAAATACCAACGCAACGCATTGCACTGCGTGCCTATGGCCTGCACAAGTCAACTGCCATCAGAGAACAAGAACTGAAATGCCTTGTAGTAGATATGCCTTATTGAAAAATCTCAAGAATGCCAACGTACACTGTAATAAATTCAATTTGAGGAATGCATGCACACAAATATTAATTTCAGAGGTATGCCAACCAGTCTGTGTATCTACCATTTTGAAAGCGGAGAGCCACAACGATCGTCTCATCAAGCAACCAACAGTCAAGTCTGCCCTGACATTTTCATCTGCTTACTGCTACAACTCCTACAGCAGTGATACAAAATCTAATACAAAATGCAATAGTATGGAGAGTAGAATGTTGCTGAAGGAAAATCAGAGACAAAACCAGGGAATTATGTTCTGTGCATAGAAGCACAGTCCGGACTCTCTCTCTATGTGAGTGTAATTCACTATAGTGTATTCCACATCTCAATGTACACATTTACTTGGAGAGTTGCCTACTTTCCCTTGTCCTCGCTATGGCCCAATTTGGTTTTATGTTAAAGTTCAATATTTGGCTTCTGCTAGCATGGCTTAGTTTGATCCTCCACGCATATCATATTATAGTAATCCTCGAATAGTGCAAACAAGACTATGTACATTGCACACAGCTTAATGCTAAATATTCTATACCCCCAAATAAATACCAAATATGAACCCAGCCACTTTTATTACTGTCAAATATCATTACATTATACAGAACAAGGGACACAAACTAACTCTACTGTAACAACATCAGCTGCAGTTCCACAATAATTTGTGTACATTACAACAAAATCTTCATTTTAATATTCACATTCAATTCCAACCAAATAACAACATTATGCAGCCTTAAGTACTTCCCTGCAACTCCAAATCCCCAACCAACGTTATTAAATGAGATCATGGCAATAATGCCAAATGCTACACACACACACATACACGAGAAGAACTTTCTCATTCCTATAGGTACATATGATGTAATAATATTCTTTAGAATTTTAAAAATGCATTTGGCAATGGCTTACAAGATTAAGTTTATTAATTGTGAGTGTAGAATGGGTAATATTATGTGAAAGGGAGTATAAAGTGCACGGGTCAGGAGAGCCGTTTGGTTATCTATTATCTTCATGTTGCAGATTTTGAGATTACTGTTACTCCTGGACTGAGAGTAAGTAAAGAGAAAGTAGTAGAGAGTTGGTATGGGAGACCACAGCACAGACCATAAAGCAGCAGACTCTAAAAATGCAATTGGATGGTATAAAATGAAATAGGATACTGTGAATTGGTACGTGAGAGATACTTAGAGTGGATATACATAACATGCGCGTGCACGGAAAAAGTCCCACATTCTAAATAAAGATTTGTTGCCAGCAAGTACAATTTACTTGAGTCGGATACAATAAAACAGGAAAACAGCCTTTAGGAAGCATTGCACTTGGGTTTCGGCTGCACTGCATTGTGAATGTGAGATGCAGTAGAGTCAAATACGGCCTACATGGTAAATCGATTTCGATTAGCCTTACTGAAGATGGGAAATGTGACTAAGGCGAGAGAAAGCTTTGAAAACTACGAAACTATCTCTCGTTTCTTTACTGTAAATTATAGTGTGTCTTGTATTCCAACACCCGTAGTGTTGGCATTCGCCACATATTATACCAAAACAGCATTTAAGTAACGGCCATGCACTGCACATAAAATACCACCAAAACATGTAGCATTAACACTCAGCCAAGTAGTACAGAAGTAATTACAGAAAAAGTTTTTTCTCGTACAATTGAGAAATTCGTTTTTATATGGGAAAGGAAAAATCTTAAATCTCGTCTTGAAAATAAACTGTTTCAGTGGGTCGCTTTTAATAAGAGTGAACAAAGACGAACACAAGAGCTATTACTCTTACATTACTAAAAGATGTAAAAGACTGAATGAATGATATTTCAACTTCAACTGTGACACAATCTCGGTTGTTCCATTTCCCTTGCCTCTCTTTACTCATTGAGAACAAACCAACTGTTCATCTGCGTCAGTCGAGAGTCGAGTCACTCGCCACCATTGCATTGTACAAAATTTGTTTCTTCAACTGAAGCAAGACATGAAAACTTCAAGACGAGAATATTTTCTTCCATTCGTTCCTTCGCCGCATCCGCATCTGACTGCTGCCATTGCCATTGCTTGGGCATTTCCAAATGCTTAATGAGTGAGCATTATAAATGAATTAGATACTCACAGTCAAAAAACGACGGACGTCAGTAAAAACTCAAATTTGCTCTCATTTGTCCTCTAATGGATCAAGAACACAAATTATCCGCACCACTGACAGAAAGAGGAAAAATGCTTTCCCACTACTTAACTTTCACGCTAATGCAATTCAACTGAAACCACTTCTTATTTTTCCCAAACAAAAAATTCAACTTTATATAGGACTTCTTCACAAGCACAGTTATACTGTATCTTTAGAAATATTTCATCGTTCAATTTCTTACAGATTACATTCCTATATATAGTTTTCAAAATAATTGTAGTTTGTTTAGGCTACACTTTTTGTTTGTATTAAAAATATTTCAGGACCCATTAGGACAGAACTAAAGAGCCTTCACGATAAATACGTGAATTTTTTGTCAAACCAAATAAGATGCGTACAGCCACAATACTAACAAATATTATTGGGTATATCTATTGGCCCGGTCTATATCCTATACCGTGTAAGGAGTAAAGGGCTGTGTGGTAGTTGGTGGTGGTTGATGTTTAGCTGGTCGTATAGAAAGGAAGAAGAGTAGAATAAAGCCAAATTATGTGCCCTCATTTCTAAGCCAATTATGCTTTCCGTGTGCTTTCTCTTCAGTCAAAACGAATGCACGTCCTCATCTTCATTGAAATTCGCCTTGAGCGAACATTTAGTTCAAATATATTATTATATTCTGTTGGCACTTTCTGCTCTTATTTCATTCTCTCGTATATCAGTCAATTGAGGAATGCAAAAAGGCTTCGTTCGTGGTAAGAAAACGTTTACCCTAGTCCAGTCCCATAGGAAAGAGATAACAATTTTGCTCCTTTCTATATGCATTTGAGTCTTCGGTAAATTCAAAAAGTAAAGAGAAATCAACAACGTTTTTGTCGGCGAAGAAGAAAGTTATCATAAACTATTCCCCACCAATATTAAGCTCTCACTGAAGAAAACTTCGCAAGAAATGACGGAATAAGCATCAGCATTCACGATCAAACATTTAAAGATGAAAGGAGTCAAATACCTAATTGGCTCAAATGGAATACCTGGGGTTGAACATTTTCTTTGCTTATTTTTATCATGCCCTACACACCACACACAACAGTGAAGAAAAAGAAAAAGAGAATTCCTGCTCAGTCAGCCTAAATCTATTGATAATTTTTCAACGATGCAAATAAACTTCTTCTCTATCAGCAAACCTAAAAGGAAGGAGAGGAAACTACAAAAAATGTCTATCCCAGCTACCTAAGTAAACAGACCGGTCTATAAAAGCAAACACCGTTTTAACGCAAGACATTGTCTGTGTGTGTAGTTCTATATATATAAAAGCCCTTGTCATTTCACTAATGCAAGGATGGTAAGTGCCCATGACACTTAAGTTAGGTATGCGTATCTTTACATCCTCTAACTATACGTACAATTACAGACAGGAGCTGTGCGACCGAACGTCATTTCCGAGGGAAGACCCGATAGCCCATTTGGCCACAAAATACGCCTAAATCCATAAGATTTTGGCAGAAGGAGTTAGTCAAGTCTACGAACTTCTCCAGCACTCCACAGTCGTTATGAGAACTTGCTTTCTTCTATCAGCTCAACCTACTAATGTATTTCTACTCAAGATCCTATATACTCACTGCCACATCTATATTCCATGACTATGCCATAATATTACACAGAAACTACTCCACACATTATACATTATGCACAAATACACTCCACCTAGCAGCTACAGTACAATGTACGCATGTATGTATTAAGTGTATGTACTGGAGCGTCGTCAGCGTCAGCAATAATCTTGCCAATGCCAATAAGGGTGCCTTCTTATTCCGATTCCTACTTACAGCACACATAATACATAATACAATATTCAGTAATGTATTCTCATTCTCTGTACTGCTTAAGTACACGGAAATGTTGAAGTGATACATGAAAGTGGAGTCTCAGTGTTGTAGAACCCTTTAGTCGACTCATGAAATGAAATCCCATTACTCTTTACGTACAAGATGATCATCGATATTGGCAGTAATGTATTCGACATGCCCTCCTCCATTTCCCTACCATTCTCTTCACAAATCCACCGGTTCATGTCCTTTGTAATGCAGAAATTCAATGTAACATTATGTTATGTAATGTAAGCCTTGTTTCTTCTCAGTCACTACTCCTTCAACATCACCCATATAATATAAGACGACAAATACTCACAGTTAATGCTTCGTTAATGGCCCGTGAAATTCTTCCTTCCATGATGTGCATACATACGCACAGACAAGACCCATACTTTCACATGTGCAAGTACTATAATGTTATTGCTAATTGTACAATATACATTTGATGCTTCTAACTTGCAAGCTTCTAACCTATACGCGTATAATTTATTAACAAAACTTTCACCAACATAAAATAGTAAGGTCGATATACATTAAATGTAATTAAATTCATTTTATAGATCTATTGAAGAATAAAACAAAAAATACAGTTTATACAAATACAAATATTGTTGAACAGAATTACAAATACATGTACACAATGAGCAATGTACCCACATAATATAGGGAAAAGAATAGTTGTGAAATACATGCTTCATATTTATCTGAACGTCATGATAACTAAATTAGATCATAGCATCCAATATGAATAATATAACAGTATTAGGTCCATAATTGTTGAGATTGTTCTTAACAAAACAATTAGTATTTATATAGCTGTAATTTTGCCATTTCCTATTTCTAAATTGGCTGCTGGTATTTACAACATAATCTCACCTGCGGTTGTACATAAATTAGAAGAATTTAATCATTGACAGGCTGGCTTAATATTGCGTACGTGGATTCTAATTGGAAATATAATACGGAATACCCACTCCACCACCTTCTTGGAAAAATATGCGATCAATCAGACAAAGTTCTGGTGTAACATTACTTCACAGAAAACAAGAACCAACAGGTTAAATCACAAGTACAAAATCAATTCCCACTAACTAGTGAACTGAGTTTACTTGAAGCTCTACGCCCGCACTTGTAAATCTTCTTTTCTTTCTCACAATATTCCCTTGCATAATATTATTATTGTAGCTATAGTACATCAACTCAAAACAATCCTACTTGTATTTTCTTTATGTTTCTATGCTACTAATGTGCAGAGACGAACAACTTGATCCGTATCATGATGGCCATCGCCGACTGTGTAGCTCGAGGGTGCAGCAAACATTATGTTAATTGGGAATCAATGAAGGACACCGACACCATCACAACCAGGCATTATCATAATAACCCGTACATTATGTGAGCATTAGAAACAGGGCGAGATGAGCATCTTCCTGAACTAAATACAAATACGTGGCTAACAATTATTACTAGCACAATAACATTACACACTGCTGCAGACCATATAAAGAATCTTATATAGACATTGTATAGAATTATTATGGCATCATTTTTCTCTCAAAGTAAAGTACCTACTCGCACAGGTACGAAAGTAAAGTACCTTAAGCTGTATGTAGTGTGTACAGCCCGACTATGGCCAAGTATTAAATGACTGGTAATAGTAATGGTAAGTAGGAACGGGAATTGCACCTAACTAACAATAAGCTTCTGAGTTTGTAAGATAATGTAGAAAAAAGTCATCATTACGGGATTCAAAACCTACTTGGCTACTTGCTTTAGTTGCCTTGCCAGTTTCACAAGGGATTTAGGCAGCTTCTCTACTCCTATAGAGCTACCGAGCAATTTTATTTAAGTAAACACACACACTGTATAGTATTACTACTGCATCAGACCTTACATGTAATGCGACTACGTATGTATTATGTATAGAACGGGTATATGTCCATCCTGCTCTGTGAAGAGAACACTAACACATCCACCTACAGATAACTAGTTCCATATTCAAGTTGCTACTACAGAATACATAAATACTGCAACGGAGTAGTAGAGGAGACCGATATAGCCATATGAGTGTTGGAGTCGGCGAGCCATGTGAAGTTTCCTTCTAATTCTCATCACATCACATCGTCGCATCCACCGGAGAAGGGAAACTAATATCAGTCAGCTCAGTGCGTAGTGGAATGATAGTCAAGTCAAGGGAAGACAGGAGTAGTAAAAGTAACGTAATGTAATGTCATCGTCATCTGCCGTAGCCTTAATGACATCCCGATTTCCTTACATAGAACTTCAACGCAAAGACCTACATGGCTAAAATTCATGGAAAAGGAAAGAGCTGCAAAAGGAAAAGAAAAAAGATCTTTGTGGGCGAATCGACTCCGCGTCAACATCGACCCTTCCAGTACATAGATAAAGAGCCATGATAGCCATAGCCATCACGTATGTCTCAAGCTTCGTCTTACTCAGACTTATACTTCACAAGAACAGACATGTCATCCAATGCCACACAGCGCTATAAAGCTACTTTAGCTACTGTGCCACGGCCGACACCAACTAAAACTACTCGCTCAATGCAATTTCAAATGCTAACTGTTACTACAGACATACTTAGCATCACACAGACCTGTGCGACTTCACCACTGTCGCTATTTACCAAAACCTACACTCTCGTAGTAGTGTCTTTCTTCACGTCTACACAAACACTGCAGCAATACCAATCAAAATATTCCAATAATATGACAACTTCTTTCAATATTATGCTAATAATATTACAGAGTTGTTGCTGACTGTTGTGTCATTGTGTCTGTCATACAGTTAGAAAGAAACTATTTAATTGTAAGGAAAAAAGCAGCTATTATAGTGTCATAGAGTTCAAATCTAAAAACACAAATAATATTACCATTTACAGAATGGTAGAATTATGTATGAGTTAAATAATGTTCCCGATATTTGAAGTATTGCTTTTATAACATTTACAAAGGTTAAAACAGATTTTTTGCCTTCTCAGCCTCAATTAGCAAATCCACATTAACGTAACAAAATTTGTCTTATATTCTTAATGGTGGGTTTTATGTGACCTTATTCCAATATTCTATTTGTACATATTAAGATTTTTAAGATTCTAGTTCGAGTTTACACACACACACAGATATATATAATGAAAATTTACACCAGGAACCAATATTTAATGAAGGTTCATTCAATATTTTTTGTAGACACACTGGAAGGGAGTGAGAGAGTCATTCTTATTTCATCCCGTCCCACATAGACTCCAATTACTGCCGTCATAAAGTTTAGCCAGGCATTTAAGCGAAGCTATTCAAGCACCGCACACTGCCATGCAGTCATTGCGTCCGAAGTGTATTACACGTTGAGATTACCGTCGCTCCTACCACCAGCACCAACCCTACACATTAAAACTTCCCATTCTCTCACAAGAAAATTTTTATTTCTTGACTCCTCCCGTCCGTTTCCGCTGTCAATACACTTTTCAGTTCAACCTGTCTCCTTTCCATTCTTCCCCGTAAAACTCGAGTTCTATGGCAAATGCAATATGATTCAATCAAACTCAATCAGTGACAGTAAACTATAAGAAGAGTAATCAGCATTAGCGAAAATAATAATATAAAAACACTTGATGCTTTCCTGTTGATATCTCTAACTGTATTTAGTTGTAAACTGACTCTGTGCTATACTTTTACATAAACCGCACAAATATATAACTTACACTACTACTATACTACTACTGTGATAGTAAAAATGCTCTCATACACTTATTACTACCTGTACACGTATTTTGCGGTGTGCGTGCGTTTATTTTACAAACACCCAGGCAAAACCTTGTGTATTCCTATACAGTTTTCCTCCTGCCCTGCAACAAATAATAATAAGGAAAAACAAGTTGAACTGCTCCAACTGAGATGTTCATGTGAGTAATACAATATAGAGTGTGTATCTCTCTATATCAACCTCGTATCGCATTCATAGGACATAAAATAGAAATCTAGGCCCACCCTACTTCAACATCAGAAGTCTGCACGCTCTACCAAGCAAATCAGATGAACATCGACCGGAAATGCGTTCAGATAATAAGTCAATTAAACACATCATTTACTCAAGTCTTTTCGTTCTTTCTCTTTGTATTAAAATGTTGTGTTTTGTATAAAGAGAAGCTCTGCCTTGAGGCAAGCACCTTATTATCAATGTATGTATCTACTTATGTATATAATATCTATCACTTACATAAAATGGCTATTCAAATGCATAAATACGTTTCACCAAATCCCCGTGTGTTCAATTTTCTGTGAGATTACCATCGCCAGCTTTTCACGCAAGTCAATGCACTTCCTTTTCTGGTGTTCCTGCATTATTACGTGTCGTTTCTCCTCAGTGTGTTTCTTGGTGTTACTCAAACTACACTTATACAATGACAATGAGCTCAAGCGTCTCCTCCTACACTACACCTCTATGATGTTGAATGAGCATAGTCTGACACTACTACTGTTCAAGTGTTACGTTGCTTGATTTGTAAGTTTGTAAATTGTAGCTCACATTCAGTGCATGTACTTCATTGTCTTCCTTCTCCATTTCAGGCTTGTTTATCTATTCTTTGCTTACTTAACTATGGTAAAACGTAACGTATTGTATATTTTTATAGCGATTGCGATTGTAAGTTGATGTGAGTAGTGAGATTGTGTTGTGGGTGTTGTATTTATTTACTGAGCTACTGCTACACTCCACGGGATGCACCAGTGACATCCAATAATAAAAGTCTACTTAAGGTGAGCCGTTCAAGACAAGTCAACGAGTCGCAGCAACACGAAACCAGTCAACCCAGTAATGTCAAGATATCAAAATGAAAAAACCTAACAAGGTATACTTCCACCACGAAACAAGAAGAGACTTCTATTTCACGCCTACATCTAACGTCACATTAGCAATTCCTTTTCTGTTTAATGAATAACAATACCGTTATCGTTTGTTTTACATAAATAAATGGGTTTGGAGTCTATAGACACAGACAGACGAGACCCACCACCAGAAAAATTAACTGCTGCCGCACCACATAAATAAATGCAAGTGTATTTCTCTGTTCAGATAAATTTGCTTTGTGATTGTGATGCGGAAGAAGGCGAGAGCGTGGCTTTTATGCATACTAATAAATATTGACGGGGACTTTTAAGAACTGCTGCAAATAAAATGATATGATTTTCATTCAAGAAGATGGAATGAAACATTTTATTGTTTTTAAGCGTAGTGTGGTAGTATACGGTTCTTGTTTTTATTTTAAGACAAAGCAAGAGGCTATGAAGAGCTATCAAACTACACACACAAATACTCAAAGAGGACGTCATACTATTTGTCTGCCTGCCGGAAAACATGAAATCTAAAAATGTCTTTGATCCGCCTTCCTCAGTTTGAGCTTCACACAAAGTGTTCCAATTCTTTCGAAATAAAATACCCACTTGAGAAGCCTGGTTGTGTATTATGCTGTTCTCCTCCAGCAGCAGTAGCAGCCTTAGTATTAGCCTAGCTACTTACTTAGTACAAAGTGCATACATAGAAATAGGAATAAGTGGAAGAAGAGATACTCTCGCCACACCACTCGAGTCTGCAGAAGAGGAAGGAGAAGAAGAAGAAGAGACGCTATAAGTCTGCATTATTGTTCAAGCCAATGAGCATGAATCTCACTTTTTCTCGTAGCTAGGTACTCGCAGAGGTACCCTATTTTTACACGTACGGAACCTCATCAATTCCGGACTGTCACTTCTATTACCAACTAACATGACGTCCCGAGTCTATATTTCTTTCTTTTTTCTCTTTGATCCACAAATCTATCTCTGCATGTGTACTCTTAGCACTAAGACATGACACTGAGTCATTCACTCTCCCATTTAAATACAAGAAACACGACAAGAACTCACAGTAAGCTCTCTTCTTCTTTAAAACAGGAAATAAGATTTATTAAATGAAACTCAAGCCATGTAGTTATCACTAGGTGAAAGCTTTAATCTTCTCACAGACACTTAAACATCTACAGATACATCACTTCACTTATAAATATAATAATAAAACATAAAACATTATACCTATAGACACACCACATAATAAATGACGAGCTTAACAGTTTCCGTCATCGTGTAAGTATATCGTAGATAAAACAGTTATAAACTCGCTTTAATAAATTGCTTCCATTCCAATTTAAATGAGTAAATAAGCAACTCCCACATTCTCACTCATTCAACAACACTCATGCATTTTTCCAGGTTGTATAACTCATCATACAACCCATACTGCAGCAGTACAATTATTTTCAGTCTTAACCTTTCAGTGTATGTGCATATGAGTAAATGTAGGCATGTATTTAAATAAATCGTCGTTCCCAAACAATTTATGCTCAAATTATGTGATGTTAACGCAGTAATAATGAAACGAGTCAAAGCAATGCGTCACACCATTCTATACGCTAATTACGTGTTGTGCTGCAACAGTTAGTTTCCTTTCTCCTCTATATACATACACATTACATTACTATTATCATTACAAGCCTCTACTAGTACATAAATGGCAGATTCCGTATATAAAAATTATATGGAATTTTGAGAACAGTTCTGTGAATGTCCATGCCCATTATCCACTCTAGCACATGGTAGAGTAACCCGTAAGTAGTAGAGGCAGTGATTTCCCTGTGCCATAATTAAATTAGTTGTGAAAGACTCAATCCCCCATTCCATATGTAAATGTAAGTCTAAACAGACAAGATATTATTAACTTGCGTCATTTGATGAACTAACACGGTTCATCTGAATTGAACCGAATGAGATCAAGTGAGCTTAAGTAAGGAACTCTAAACACAGCGGCGTAAAATAGCATTAGCGTTCTACAGCTAATGTAATGTAATGTTGCTAAGTAAGTATATCCTGTGTATAGTACAAGTACATTACTAAATCTGCAAGCTTAAGTGCCTCGTCGTAGTAGTGGTAGTCGAGTCGACTAAAAGTACAATAATAATATAGGTAGCTGTATATCGCAGAGTGCCAAACAGTAATAAGATACGACCACATCATTATTTACTATTATATCCGTGCTATTCCGGGGCATGACATCGCATCCATCATAGTAATAAGGATGATAGAAATTTTGCATGACACCTCGGAAGGGCTGATGATCATGAGTGAGAGAGAAAGACAGAATCAACGAATGGCTCAATGCTCACTCACATTCTACTACTTACTAAAACAAGTATGCTACTAGGAATACACCACACACATACCAGAAGTAGAATCACCACATATAATTCACGAGCAAACATATACTATCAGTCAGCAGAGCAGTTTTAGAAAACTAGCTGACTGCTGGGACCTGTATGTGAATTTAACCAGACTCAACGACTACTGTAAAATGAATAGAATGGGCAAACACTATATGTGCGCTTTAAACTAAACTGATCCTTATGACATGACGGTTCCTTTCATATTTATATCGTATGTGCATGATGTGCCTATATATACAATATACCTATACATGAGGCATTTACTGTGTAGTAACGTGTTATAGGATACATTCTTGCGGAATAACTGGAGTAAGTGCATGTGCCATTTTCATTTCTCACTTTCAGGGTTCAGGGTACTCTCTTCCAGTGCCACGAAGATAACAGAAGGGATATAAATACCAAAAATACACATTTCAACGTTACTGTGTGAAATGTAGCAGTGCAGCTGCACAGTTTAAATTTCTGTTGCTCACTCAATTCATATGATGATGGTCTATGATATGATGTAATGTAATATTCATCTCTGGACTTATGAAGTATCCCGTGGTGAGAGAGTGACGAGTATAGAAAAAACTAAAGCCCTGGTGCTTGTCTGTCTTGTTTGTGTCGGTTCGATAGAAAAGTAGGCGGATATACAATACATAAAGAGGAAAATAGATGCATATTATGTGTAACATACTGTACAAACATTCTGTATATAGAGGTATTGAGGTATATTTTGTATATAGCTTTGTACATGCTGTACAATGTACATGAGAAAGAGAAATGTTTTAGTTTGCACTCAACTTACTGAACCAAATATGGGCAGACATTATAGCAGCTCTTTGTATAAGTTGGGAAAGAACAGAAATTGCGGAGAGATTTGACGTGTTTTCATCTTGTTGGTTAACCTTATTATAGCATTAGGCATTTTATAGTGGAATTCACATGGGGTGATACTCCCTACTACATTCTTACGCATACTTACTATTTTACTATTACCTAAAAATATATTTTAGCAGAATGTGCGAAGGTTTCGCTATATAATTCTGTGTGATATACTATGAAGGATTTGAGTTGGGAGCAACTACCTAATTCAAAGTAGAGATGTTATGAGTATGAGTAGTCATGTCCCAAATATATTTGTACTACAGAAGAGGCTAGAAGCTCACTTAAGAAGAGATGTGCTGCTGCTACGTCTAACAATACGTACGTACTTTAGAAAGAGATAGGACGAAGAAGGGAAGATTGAGACTCGTTTACGTACAAGTACTACAATCTCTTTCTCTCTCAAGAGGAAGAGTAGCTCAGACAGAGATGAGAGTAAACCAAATAACCTCATTCGGAACTAAACTAGGGCTTTCGTACTCATAACAGAGCTAATATCATAATTCAAATATTCATGGAACGTAATGCCACGGGCGAAACTGTTGAAAAAGTTCATTAAAATTTCCACCATACGGCTTCCCCGACTCTAATGAAAACACAGATTATTTGCAAATTTTTAAATTTTTATGGATTCAGATTCCTCCTATAAAACTTCAGTTCCCACTATATCATCCATGTCTCCCCATCTTTCTCTGAACTAAAAATAGAAACTGTCCCCACTCACGTTTTATTTCTAACAATAATTCAATTATATCTACTCTGCTCGAATGCAATGCGGATGCCATCATTTTATGCGTACAGTTATTCGCACAGAATTTCCAGCTAAAATTTCATAGAAGTTATAACATACCTACGTTGTTTATATGTATTCTCTTGGTAAAATAGTCTTTGCTTTTTGCATGGTGCATTTACGCGTGTTTTTACAAGTGACTCCACATACACTATGCAGTTGATCTCACAATGCAATGCACGGGTCGCGATAGTTTTTCTGTATATATCGACATGCTGTGTACATACTATTATAATACTAGGTGACTAGGTGGTATAAGTATAAAACGTAAAAGGCACATTATTACATTACACATTTAACATGTCTCTTGCAGCATATCCCTACCATTCTCTATACTATATCTATAATTCAAGAATCAAGCCATTGCACCCGGGTTTCTGTCCGTCCGTCAGTGTTAAGACTCCACATCATTTTCCCACACCGTGCGCGGCGAGGCTAAATGTTGGACGAAAACATTGGAAAGCGTCCAAAACCAAGAATTAATTGCGTTCGGGAACGGATGCAAAACACTGCATTGTCACACTCGCTGAGTATTGAATGTGGCAAATACCTAAAAGGAAAGAACACTGTGCTATGTGCTCTCTCTATAGAGACTGTCTTTGTCTTCGGATAAAGTATGTCACTGTACCTACTGTCATACATACACACATACATACCTAACCCACTATGACTCCTTTTACCACTTACTACACAACTACTACTACCTACACCACCTACTACTAAATAATACGGGCATTCTCTATCACACCACTACTACTCTACTGCCACCACACCAGACCCAACCACTGCCAGTAAACTAAGTGCAATTACTTTGAACGAAATGCTTGGCTGTTCGTTCATTCCTTTCTTATCTTTATAATGCACGATAGACTGCCATCGTGGCTGTAATATTATACGTAACCTTCACAGAGTCATAATAACCCATTCTTGCGACAATTCCTCCCATAATGAACAACACAATTTTCTCTATCGCTTTGCAGCGCCTTAAACATGTTTCGCTTGAGTAGCCTGTCTTTTCTTGCGTCTTGAATCCCAACAACACTATATTCGTTTTTCAGATTTACAAGTTTCTTATAATAATAAAACGCTATAAAAGCCCATGTAGTATTATTGCGTATATAAACACACATATGCATAGACACCCGCCCTCAAGGAAACACAATATCAAATCTTATGTATTATCACATCAAAAGTTTAGCCCTGAACTGAACCGAACTTCATTGCAACCAGTTTGTTCAGCATAGTAGTCAACAAACCAGTTTAGATATGCGTAAGGTGCAACTTCAATGCTAATCATCCTGTGTGTATGCGTTTTGTGTCTTCAGAAACAGACACACATAGATATTAAACCACACTGCACATATACAATCCCTCTATACTTCCACATAAGTTGTCAGTTTCTCAGTACATTGAGTAAACGCTATGTGTATACGCCTTATAGACGGCAATAACGTTAAACATTTCAATCTTGCTCAATGATGCCAACTGAAACTAAACTCACACTTTCATGTTGATGCTGTTCTTTTAATGTTTTGCATTGTAAGCAAAAGAAGACGACCAGTAGTAGTGTGTGTGTTGCTACTTGTTACTACTATTATTACTGCATGTATATAGTGGAGTGTACTGTGTATAGTGTGCTGTATGTAAGTTTGAGCAGTTATCGTACGTTACGTTAGTGTTAGTACAGTACGTCACGTTACGCAATGTTAAAGCTTTTTGAAATGGCTGCAGTATTTTCTTTGTAACTGTCATGTCTTTTTCTGCACATTTGCACTTGATATTTGTTGGCAAGAGTGTACAAGAGAAAACTGCACAGGGGAATTACGCTTCTATTCACTTCCTACGATGGCGGTCACATCCTTTCCTTCTTTGAAGTTCCCATTGTATCGTGTATCCCGTGTACACAGACATAATATCTCATCGTGTACATCGCAAACATAAACGCAGTCTTGTGGCTCTCGCCCTATGTAAGTGGCAAAGTACACAGTAACTTCTAAAACTGAACCTATATATACATATGTATTTTCTATGTAGTAGTAGCTACATAATGCGCCAGTAGCTTGAGCAAATAGTAATATAATATTTACGTATTCTTTATGCATGTACATAGTAAATAAGTATGATGAAAGGTTCTTGTCACGGAGGTCTGGGTATCCTCAACATTTTTCTTATTTTGTTTTTTGCATGAATGAACATTACAGTGTCACACTCACATAATGCAATGAAACATGTAACACATCAACACATAGTCTCAGACGAGCAGAATAAGATAAAAATACGCCATACATGGCAATGTCCTTAATCTCGTGTACAATTACAATGCACATAATATAAACCCACTTATAGGTCTTAAGTCAGTCTCATATTAATAGATTAGATCTCTATTTGAATTTTAGTTTTTGTCTTCTATGCTTCTGCACTGTGTGTAATGTGATAAAAGTCTGCAGTCAGTTACTTAGCATAATTCAAGTTCATCATCTTTCATTCCTTCTTTATATATTATAATGGGCTAGAAACAACTGATACTAACAGCAAATACTTAAATAGATGACCATGCAACTTTTTCACAAAATCCTTATCAAGAATCTAAATCAAATTATGTTGAACAGTTTGCCTGGCCAATCCTCGAACGACGGTAATTGTGATCCAACAAGTAATAAAACTCGGCAAGAATGTATATACATACGCTTTTATGTTCTGCTACATACACCTACTCATTAATTAGTCAACTAATCAATTGGTAGCCGTCCAAGTTCATTCATCAACTATTTCCATCGCATCGGGTTGACTCTGTCTGTGATATGACTCTGTGACTCTCATCGTCAGTCTGAAAAGCAGGTTTTACGGGAACTGCGAAAACTGCTCATTATTTAATTGCTGGATAAGCATAATAATATCAACTTTATACACAAGACACAATAATGACTACTAGTAGAGAAGAAATGCTAAAACAACTCAAAAACTTATTGAGTTTCTTTCTCGCATAGTTGAATAAGCTACAAGTCCTTATATAATATTCCTCGAGTTTGTGAACGTGAAGCCAAAATTATTACACAACTACCTTCTTCATGTAACACAAGATGCTAACCAAAGTGATTATAAAGATATGAGTTGGAAAGGAACTTGTAAAAAGTGATTTTCCTTTCAAATTAATTTCTATACTTGAAAGCTGGCATCCTGTTGTACTCGCATATAGCCGAAGAAGGACTACGGGTAGTAGTAATCTCTTCTTCTTATGTACAAGTAGAAACCAGGATGGCAGTTCGGTTCTATGCACACAACAATAGATATAAATTGGTTTCTTGTCTATTCTCCAAGGTTTCATTCTCCTTGACTAGTAGTGTATATAATGGTACAGAGAAGCCAAGTCAGTAAGAGCCTATAAAAAGCAATTATGACACCGTATTGGGAAAACTAGGCACACATGAAATGATACGGGCTAATGGATTTGCCGATGCAGCAATTCTTATTTTAACAGCCAAGCATGGTAAGCAGATCGTTCTTTGCTTTGCTTACTTTCTCTTTCCCTCTCACCCTTTTCCTTCCTCCTCTCTTCTATCGTTTCCAATCTCCCATCCTACCATACACTTCATGTCCTACCAATACTACTACTAAATCCAAAAGGTATACGGTCTACAATGATGTAGTCGTATAGACGACCACTTCATAACAGAAGGACAAGAAATACCTTGGGTGAAAATCCAAACCCACCTAATAACGCTGTGGCACCATAACATTCACTTCATCCCACCGCCTACTATTTATATATAGCTCTCACACACGGAACTGAATACCTACGGAACTTGAAACATCAAAATCCGACAAAATAGGAAGCAGTAGTGGCAGTGGTGTTACAAAAGCACAAAGTAAACCAACCTAAACCAAAATAGGGGTTTAATATTATATACTAGCACCACACTCACTTGGAAAATATACAGAGTTATATACAATATGATATAAAATAGAATATTTGTTCGATGTATCTTTACACGTTTTATATATCCGTCCAAGGAATCCCCAGTGTAGTTTACAATACGTATATATAGAGTGGGTAGGTACACTAATCCCATGTTCCTACTGGAGAAGGCAACGAAGTAGAGAGTAGAGAGACTTCACGGTCGAAGTAGAACCACACATTACTGCCGCCATTACTCACACCTGGAACTTTGGCAATAAGGAAGTGAACCAAGACACAGTACTACATATTCTCTATCTCAGTCAGATTTGGCTTGCGGCTAAACATTGCACTCTCACACTCCTACAAACCAAACCATCTCAATTCTATAATATCAACTTACTCTTTTCTCAGACTAGAATTTCTTCTATTTTCCCTGTCCCTGAAATCCACACAGATCTCAAACACTTTCACTATAGACGCCAAGGACTCTCCTGACTAAGAACAACCAACAGACTCAAATATACAGTAGGTACTCGAAATCTGTACTTACAACATTCTAACCGTATTTCTGTACTTCATGCTACCTATGTCCTTTGAGTCCTGGAGAAAGAGAGAGGGAGAACAGAAGTATTTCTGTATTTGTATTATTTGTGTGTATGTATTGTATGCATACCCGTAAGTAACAATAGAGCCACTGGCAAAGTTACCCTCTTCTTCGGTACAGTGTTATTACTGGAGACACGAAGAGAGAGAGGAATCCAAAGCCATGTAGTACAAACACACAGAAGAGAATGAAGACACATGGCTGTCTGCATCGACAAAACATATTTGTTCAATGCTATACATTCACATACAATTGAGCATAAGTATCTCACCTAAAGTTACATGAAGTCACTTTCAAACATAACATTATTTTACATTGCACCTAGTACAGTTGTGAATACGAGTTTTGCAACAACTACTACAACTACTACAACCACATCGCCAACAAGACACGAACAGAAACTTTTCCCCGACCAAACTTTCACACAATGACAAAATACAATAGAAAACATACCCTTAAAATTCACCCATCCAAAGGCAGCTATCTTCAAGACTGTTATAGATAACAGAGAACAGAACAAACACGACTAAGACACTGTAGTATTATCAGAGTCTCCTCAATTCTATCATCTTCCTTTCCTACACATATCTACATGTACTTCATTCACAAACATGTATACCTAAAAGAAATATATACATTTCGTTTTATCTTATATATCTATATATGGCATGAATGCCAAAATCTATAAAACTATAAAATGACTATAAAACTCTTGTACTATTGTTTCCTTTTCCTCCGAAATTTTTCTATATATAACATGTGTGTACTACAAATAAATGTACGCAGTTTTTTCGTTTCTTGTTCATCCGATTCAAACTTTTTCTTTTCTATCCCACATCTATTCTTTCGACTTTACCACACAGAGAGGAATACTACTATTATACACTTACGCTCCCATCATTTTATAAGAGCAAAGTCCAAGACCCAACTTAACTGCTACATATACATATAGTTATACTAGAGCTATGTATACTACGACTGTTTCTATTTCTGTTTACAACGAAACGAAACGAATAGGGATACTTTTAGGTATATATGGATGATACGCGAGTTCCTTTCTTTACTACTCTTCCTCTTGCTCTATTCTTGAGTCATATAAAGCAATAAATCTTGGAAAATCCGCAAAAATCCTTCGGAACTCTTCAATGGTTTCTCGTTGGTGACCCTTTTCCTGTACTTATTCCTGTACACACACTGCACAACCACTATATTTCCACTACTTACACAAGCTTTTGCTTTCTATACATATTTCTCTATCTATGTTCCTTTAACAACACAATCTCCAAGTTCCAATAGTTACTTTTTCATTCTATTAACTGGAGTATATACACAGATTGATACACAAACGTAGAATTTGTAGTATACGTCCAAAGTTCCTTCTGAAATTCGTGTCTTTCTTGTGATTGTATTTTGTCTGTTCTCAATGTCTCACCCAAAGGCCAAGAAAATCTCATAGAAAGTAAATAGCAAGATACGCAAGCAATAGTATATGTTCATACTTATCCCTAACTTATACTCTAAACTCCATTTTTAGCACACTGTAATGCACACAGAGTGATGTAAACACAAAACCTTTCCTCAGTGTTACAAACTGCACATGTACACAGTTGATGTTTTTTCCTGCTCTTTGGCCCAATGCAATCTCAAGTGAAACTCTCTGTAAAAGAAAAATTTCATGTACTTTTTTATGTATACATATGTATCCCCAAAGGAAGACTTGAGATTTATGCAACGGCCAAACCTACTCTTTTTCTACTTTCATTCCTAAGTCAAATACTATCTTTATCTCATCAGAGTACTAATACTGCAGTCGTGAACACTTCAATCCATCCGGATCGCAATACATGACCAAACATACCATGAAACAAAACAATGCCAAACCATTCCTATGTAGGTGAAAATAACGTACCCGTCTAAAAATGTCCCTGTAGTATTTTTTCTCATTTTGGCTACTAATACAATAAAAACAAACTATCATTTCGTTTTATTTTTTCCTCACAATATTCCGCCCAGTTCACTAAAACATCTTTTCTGGCTTTAACTTATATTCCCCAAAGTTTTCATGTTCCACTCTACTAAACTGACTGAGTTATTGGTTTCGCTTACGAACAAGTAAATCACACCGAAACCACGAATGATTCCACTTCAGTGTCTTCTCAACCATTCAATCAAGCTTAAAAAACCAATGAAACAACCTACCAAAACTATACTTTGTGATAAAAACAATCAAATCCTACACGCCTACACATAAGCATAATACACCGTCACAATTTATGCTTTTTACTATTTACACCACAAAAAGTCACACAAAGAACGCTTTGTACGTAAAGTCAGTGTGGAATTTCCACGCGAACATTCTCATGTTACCACCGAGAAAATTTACGAGGTGAAAGCGAGAACGGGAATGACACACACCTGAACGCATAAACAAACTCGACGTAGTAAATTTGCTTACAATAACTGGAAATGTGACGATTATACATAGTGTGTACTAATCACCTGCTCTATTCATTAGTGAATGAATACGCATTCTCTCGTCTACACAATGTCACGTTTATTTCCTCATGCTTTACATAGGAATTGCACCTTCCCCTTCTCTCTCTCACTCTCTCTCCACAACCGACCACCTCATCCATATCACATTTCACGGTTAGAAAATCAAATCAAGCCAAGTTGACTCAATTCCACTTCTAATTGTCACCGCGAGCTTAATCAAGACGTATACATCAACATATTTTATATATTCCACACAAACACTATATACAAAGGCTTTCCGCTTTACGGGCAACCAGAGATCGCTAAAATTGTTCACAGTGCACATTTTGAGCTGGAGCCAGTTGAAAGTATACATTAAGTTGGTTGTGTACAAGGAAAGCAACTGTGGTTGAACATTTCAGTTTTCATCTCGTCGAAATTCGACACACACACATATTATGCATATGTATGAAAGTATGAGTGTGATAGTTCTGCTACTGGTATTAGCAGAACACATAGGTGGATGAACAAGTGGAGATGAAGCGAGCCACTTCACTTACATAACAACGTACACTGCAGTACGATAACATTACTTTCGACATAAATGTAAATGTGAATGCTCAGAGATAGACAAGAGAAAGTCAGCGATACGATGTGTACGCAACGGAAAGGAAACCACAATATGCAGCGTTGAAATGGTCGAACAAGCACCCAGGCAGTGAGGTGAGGCAAAGGCAACTACACCCGACCACTCGTTGTGGAAATGGGAATGTGTGGAAATGAGAGAGAGAAAGAGAGAAGAAACGTAGACTCTCGGAATAATAGAATTTCAAAACCATCCTTCTACCACGAATGAGTAAAATAAAGCTAAATTATGAGCATTGGAGCAGAAACACGGGAATTAGACAGAACGTTCACTTAACATATTCACCATGTGTAAATACATATAACAAAACCCACCCTATAAATACAAACCTATATATACTCAAACGCAATCTAACCCAGTCCACCTCCTCCTTCGTGATTTGTGTAAGTTTACTTACTTACTACACTCATACAAAACATAACGCCAACGTATACTCTATATACCTTCACTAACCCCCTATACACACAATATGCAACTAGGTATACAATTCATACACTGCTACTGGCATTAGACCATATACACATTAAGGGATAAAATACTTAACTACACTACTACTGCATACTATTGCAGTTGTCCCTACCTACCTACTACCAGAACAAATAAATACTCAGACAGAGAAAGAGAGAGAGGAACTTTTCTCTTCCTGCATTGGAAACTGCCTCTCTTCTCTCTTTACCTTGTTTACCACGAATGGGAATAACACAAGGAAATATTATTACATTACAATATAAATGCCACTGCAGTTCTCTAAACAAATTCCAAGTAGAACAAGTGGTATATTGTAGTTGGGGCTAACTAACTCTGAAACTACCTTGTTCTCCATGAACAACCCTAATTCTAAACTCTAAACTCATTCACTCCATACACACAGACACTGGCACAAAAGGCCCGAGAGAGAGAGACGATGATAGACATATGTGGAACTGACATAATTTCATTACTCGGAGAGTAAATATGAAATCGTGATTCCTATTTTGTGGGCTATTCATTGCATATCATATCATATGCATCCGCAGCTTCACGAGAGCTCAAAGATAATAACATTTCACATCACCACGACCACAGACTCCGTTCACTTGCACTATAATATTTTATCCTTCCAGGAGTTTCGCAATAGCACTTCTGAACCTCTGACGACTACAAGTTTATTAAATCTGACAATGGCAGAACATGCCAACGTCAATCATATCATAGAATGACAATGCTTCTCTCTCGCTTGCTCCCGATCCTCTGTAGCTCAATTTACTCGGATTACTACTTGGACTGTACAATGCTCCGTACTCACACCGCACCTTCCTCCGCTTCTCGGACGCCAAACACAACCGAATTCGTCTCTACTACAAACTAAACTACGCTTAACTGGTTTCACTTTCTAAATAAGTTCATATTCAAAATACACACAACACATATAGCACATACATCTACTTACACCACTAGAATATGTATGTAAGGCATTTATTTACAAACAATATTACTATAGTAAAACTATCTGCCACTTTCTACATAACCGCTATCTAAATATCGTTTCTGCCTCTTTGCTCCGAAACAAGTTTGCGATAAATTCATCATATTATCTTTTATCTTTCAGCCTGTCTGTATGGAAACATAAGAGTGAAACACAAATACCCGTAAAACCTTTACTCTTACACTCGTATACACACAGCAGTGCAGTGCAGCAACATTTCCACAAGTATAACCATTTACTTTACTTTATGCCAACGCAGAGATAACGGAGAGTTGCTACCAACACGTTGTAGTTCGCTCAAATGATATTTCCTTGCGTTTATTAGCACGCGTACACTTAAAACGTATACCTACACACATTTCTGTCTTTAGCAGTAACATGACCTATATACAATTTCTCTGAGTGGTTGAATTTATTTTCATTTTCTGTTACTGTTGTAGTAACACGAGGCAGAAATGGAAGTTACACAGTAACCAACGGGTATCTCTCGGGAGAATACATTTTTTAATTTTCCGTTTCATGATTTTCTGATATTGCTTCATGTCTGAGACTGATTTGATTAAAGAAGTAGTAACTAGTGAGGTAATCATGACATGTCACATTACAGGGAAATGAATTACTGCTGGAGCACACGAGCAGACAGAGACAGGAGGAGAGCGGAGGAGACTGATCATATTATGCGTATACATAATAATGCACATCAACAAGAAAAGCATAATATTCTCCCAATGAACAACGTAAAGAAAGTAAGATAGCGTCAGTCACACCTGAACCACCAATATAACCCAATGAATGCAACCATGTTCTTTTCATTTTAGCCAAGTCAGTTTCTCAGTTTCTGCCTTGACATGCCATGTCATAAGAAAGTTATCTCCAAGAAACTACCGCCATGTATCCAATAAACATAGAACAGAAGAAGAGTAGCAGACGCAGAGTCTTCTTATTACTACTCCCATATATACCGGATACACTTCAACATTCTATATAGACACATAATATATGTACAATACCAGAAAGGTAATATGGATAAAATTTATATACCTATATATCTCTTTTGTATGTAAAGACGTGTAGCAGGTACGTTGTACGTTACGCTATCATAAATATAGATGCCAAGTATATTTAAACTTGCGATAAGTGAAACAGTATGCCAATGATGCTTCCCTGCTTTCTGTATGTAGGTATCTCATCATCATAATATAATTATGGTGGTGGTAGAAGTTATATTATGAGTAGGAGCATCTGTAGGAGTAGTGGGTGTAAGGTATTAATACACGGTGGTGGTATATGGTGGTATTCTTAACTCTTATGGTGCTGTGATACTCATCCTCCGCTTTCTTTAGCTTTATAATACAGATATGTATTTGAATGATAATCTTGTGATGGTTCTGGTTGGCTCACTTAAATAATACGGATAAGATATGTGAGTTTGGAAAGTGAAAGCTTCTAGTCTGCACACGCATAATGCCACGCACCAACACTGTTGGAGATACGGTGGTAGAGAGGTGGTAGAGGGGAAGTCTCACAAGTTGGCAGTCATTGGAATGATGGATGAACTCGTAGATGAGTCTAATGAAAAGCTTCACGATTTCTGACTTCGACAAATGATTATTCCCTTTTCTTACTTCACATCGCAAGATACTTTCAGGGTGGGCAGTTCCACTTCCGTTTTCTCATCTCTCTATCCACAATCTCTATTTTACCATATACTGCATTGCATATATTTATTTACCCTATTCCCATATACTCCTTTAGTCTGGTAACCAGGATTACTACTCTATTTTATAATGTTATATTTACTACTACAAATCTTTTCGACCACTATGCACTTCTGATACACTCATACCATTACCAATTTGCCGGAAGGTCCGTTAGTAGATTTTACATTACATTTGGTTATAAGTAAGCGTGGGGATGTGTAGTATTTTTGTGAATGGCTATTGCATCTATACATTAGTACTATAGACAACGTATTTTTTGAAGCGCTATGAAAGATTTAGTTGATTTAGCAGATGCACTTTTTTAGTATTAGTCTTTTGTAGCATGAGCATGTTTTCGTGAAGATCTTCGTGAGAAAACACCAGACCATGCTGTTATTTACCACAACACGAGTAGTCCTTATATTGTGGAAGTATAGTATTGTTAGTGCACGATGTATAAGATGCATTACATTGTATGGAGCTGGTGCATTTGTGTACTAGAGACGAAACTGCACTCATCACACAAATGATTCCACTCAGTCAGCTTGGCTAAAAAATATTCTTGTTGATTTGTGTGTTCAATTCTAAAAGACATAGAAGCAAATGTATCAGAGAGGCAGAAAGAGACTTTGCCATTAGAGAAACCAACTTTTCCTTCATTTCCAGCCATGAACCTTGAAATTAAATGCACTGGCATTACGCATTACAAGCATTGCACATTATGTGATTAGAAGTGGCAAAAAATGCTGAGACAAGACAGATAACAAACGTCACCACTATTCGTCTTCGTACAAATCCTCTATCTTTACACTTCTACATATAGCCATGCTTGTTATTCATCTGTTACTAGTGTATACATACACTTAATGCATTTCATTTTAGGTATGCCCATACAACATAATCTTGTCCCTTGTAAAATACGGGATTGCGTAAGCTTCTTTAATTTTGGTAAAGCATTTAACTCAAGGACTTTCAGATAAACAACTTAACACGTCTGCGACATTGTTTGTACACGATTCGATATCATAAATAAAAATGAAATTTATATCACCGCAAAGAACACAGCAAAGCTTTTTATCTTATCGTTCAGAATATTATGTGGACCAATACATAAAGAACACAGAACTGTCAATTGTGTGTTGAGCAACGAGAATCCAGATTATACAACTCACAACTTAACACATCGCTTTAATGTTAAAATGGATTTTTTTAAATAGAAATGTAGCCATCAGATTTGACAGTTAATGCTTCATCGGCTATTTGATGTTTGTACAATTTGTACAGCAAAAGAAAATTCTCCGAATCAATTATTCCACAGATAACTAACAATAAGTTAAATTGCAGATGTATATCGTACACCTAATGATTCTAGTTTGCAGCCATTGTTACACAACCTATTCATAATAATAATTGTGAATAATTTCAATACAGGAGTTAAACAATATTTCGGTTGAAGCACGAAACCCGTATTGCAATAAATTAAGGATAGTTAAGTAAAACGTGTCATTAAACCTATTCAGCAGATAATGCCTTCTCGGAAGAGTTTGGAGTAATCTAATAACCTTTTACCTTTGATAAAGAGTTTTGCATTTGAATGTTTGATGCTGAACTGTAATTAGAAAGAGTATTACAGTACTATACGCACCTTTACCTATAATTTATAGTTACATGCTCTTCCTGATATACAAGTTTAACAAACGAAACTAAAGTGGTGGCATTCTTTTTCAATTAACCAATTTTACACACACCCAGTCGAATAATATTATACAGTAACAGTACATGGAAAGATAGTATACTATATAGGTACTTAGGTAGGTATTGTGCATTTCTATTAACTTTTCAACTTGGTGAAGCCTGACTACTTCAGAAGTGAGACTTTTTGTTCTGTGTTTCAACTATATCGAGACAAAGTGAATTGCAAGTGAATTTCATTGAAACAAAAAGAGGAGAGCAACTGGGAATGATTTCCTGACTGTGAAACATTAGAAATAACAGTAGTAGGTATTACGTTGGAGTACACCCACACAGTTATTTCGACGTTCTTGTGTATTCGTAGTACAAGAATAATAAGCTTAAGTACTGCAGGCCGAGTCGACTGCGACTCGACTCTTTTTACAACATCACAAACAAATTCTGGTTCTAATGCGTAATGGTTTAGTCGAATCCATTCATTCTGCAGGATTTTCAGGAACGTGTTTATCACTCACAGATGAAACACAGAGTGACGACTTAAGCAAAGTAAAACAAAGCTATGCATATGCATTGCATTCCCTCACTCTCTGTGAATTACATCTGGTAATATGCAGCTCGACTCGGAAAATATAATCCAATTTCTTACATACGAATTCTAAATGGATGCCAACATGAATACATAACGCAATAAATGATATGGCATTCCGTAAAATTCTCAGAGTGCGCGAATCGGGTCAACTTTTATGGATTCGTTTTATGGGACAGCCAGACATTCAAATTACAGAAATTAAAAACTCGGGGACTTGCCTTACGACCTCGGAGAGCTTTTTAAAATCTCATTTTAAATAAAACTCACCAAGAGACGCGAGACGAAGCGTGGGGAATTATATTTAACACAGACTCCCGTATCCTGCTCCTGCTGCTGTACCTCCAGTCCAATGTGGGTAATAAACTATGTATCTACCGTCGAGGAAACACACATAAAATTCTCCCAGTCTTTCTCTCCACATTAGAATACTTTACCAACTTTTAGTTTCAGCTCTTTCTACTTTCCTAGTACTGCTGGTCTCTTTGAGAGCCACACGTAGTAGCAGTCTTTGCATGGTCCATATAAATACTCCAGTCTTTCCACTTTCTACTACTGCTTGTGCATTTTACTGGAAACTATAATATTGCTACTGCTGTTACTACTGTTACTGCAGCTGCACTACTACCACTGGTAAGTACGAGCAATACGGCAAACACCTCTTGCACTTAAAAGTATTATAAAAGAGACACTTTACTTTGCTACACCACCAAAAATGGCAATGTCGACTATTTACACAAACAGAGTCAACACTCTTAAAACAATGGCCGTGTTTTTTCTCAAAACAGTTTCCTACTTCACAGTTTTTATTTTCTTCCAGCTTAATTCTCTCTATTGTACTACTGACACTACATACTACACAAAAAATATATGTACATGTACATGTTCCAAAAGGGCTCAAGTATACAACCACGTTTCACTTCAAATAAAATTCTACAGCAATACTCAACTCGAACGCAAAGCTTTCGGCGATAGCCATAACTAAAAAATAATGCTGACGACATCTTTCTTTTTAAAATATATAACAGAGAAATCCGAAACTGCTTTATTAACGATTTGAGTAAAATCTAATTTCTTTTACAGATTTTTGGATTTACATTATCTACTTATGTAATTTTCTTTAAAATTGAATTTATTCTTCCAATATTATAAAATGGCTTTACGTTTGATTTTTCACAATGTCAACGATAGAAAATCCGCAACTGCTTTTTATTAACGATTGAGTAAAATCTCAATTTAATTTCTTTTACATGTGTGAAACGTACAGTGCTGGATTTTGAACGACCTAATTATACTTTACTCTATAATTGAATTTATTCTTCCAATATTATAAAATGGCTTTACGTTTGATTTTTCACAATGTACTCGTTAATGATAGAATTTAACATACTTTTAAGCTCTAGTTTTCCATGTAGCATGCTTTTTGCTTAATTTGAACCATTACAATTGCATGAATAGCCTGTGGAAAGAAAATCAAGAAGGCCGATCTACAAACTTGTATAATTCCTTTACATATAAAGGCAAAGAAAATAAAGCGGAGACAATGTAAACAGGCAGACGTCTAATATTTTCGTCTACTCACTGAATGAAAGATTATGCATTTGTGTCCACAAAGGAACCCAACATGGTAAATATTCCTATAGTCAAAGAAAAGAAAGAAGAGAGCAAGGCAATTCTACAGTGTTGATTGTACCTAAGAAATTGCTATAGTAGTCGCCAACTATTCCGCAAACAATATCTTGACATACTATTTACATCTTCGTCTTCACATTCACATCTCTTCCTGCCCTAAAACACACAGCGCAGGGTAATATGTAACATTTCACGCACAGCTTGTTAGTTAAGACAGAAGTGGAGCAATTCCATGTGAAGCCTTCTAACAAGAAATTTGCTTTGCCTTTCTCGACTCTGCAAATGTAGGCTCGTTCTCCTCTTTCTCTGTCTCTTTTCTTTCATTCTACTGTAACCTGTGTGTCTTTTACCGAGACAATTCATTACACAGACAAGTCTGCTGTCAACATTTTCTAAGTGCATTTGTATCTTCCTTTGTTTTAACATTTCGTCCTCAAAACTTTCTTTCTACAACAAAAACGAAACGCAATGATGTCAGACTTGGGTATATAGGTACATACATTCTTACACAGGTACTTTAAGACGCGAGATCATTACATTTTAATTAAAGACACGATAATTGGAAAGTATTTACTGTATACGTACCTATATATGTGTAACACAAAACATAGCAATTAAAACTGTTTATTAATTACCACCTATGTTATTATTATTACCCATACACACAATGTTTACTGATTCATTCAAAAAAGTAATAAAAGATGAAAAAGGGAAGTCCCATTAAAAAGGATGGAGCTAAATCCTAAGTTAGACAAAGTTTACTCAAATATTTGTAAGAGTGATTTATAATTGCCTTGGGGGAAACGAAGATCCTCTTTAGAGTTGCAATTCATTACACTTGTACGTTGTACGTCATCTAAATGCCTCGGTGTACCTAAGTATGTTGTTCTCATTCGATCTTAATTCTTCATTCGTATTCTATTCATCATTATCAATATCGACTTCATTTTCACGTACAGTTTGATTAGATTCTTCAGCGTGCACCGACCCATTCAGTCGCCATATGAATATACATTTGTACATTTTTGGAAGACCTAACCTCAACGATTTAAAAAAGCTTCTCTGTTGACTCGTTTTGACTGTTTTCAGTTTAATATGGACAACGATACGGCTCTATGTAGTCCTAACTAACCCTGGCAAACTTCTATTAAATATTATTACGAATATTATGTATCCTGCTGCTCAAGGAAAAAGAATGAGCCTGAAGACTATTTGGGCAGAAGAAGGGAAGACCGGAGCAAGTTCCGTCTGGTTCTAATACGTAATATTATTATATTATGCAGTGTAGACTGTGAGTGACTGATTGTAAGCTTATTTTGTCTGACTTAAAATTCACGAGGCGCTTATCGAATTTTTTGCCACCATTTTCAATCGTGAATACTAGCAGCAAGTTAAGTAAGTTGCTCCTCTCTCCTTCCGAGAAAATTTGATACGCTTATTTCATTCCAAAAGTTTACTTGAATGCCCCAAGCTACTGTGTAAGCAATACTGCGATGAAATGCCTCAGAAACTAAACGAACAACACATGAAACTGCGATATTTAGTTAGTTTAGTTGGCGAAGAAAATTGAAGAGATGCTCATCAATATTTGTATGCAAAGGATATTCTATCTGTCCTGATTATATTTTCCTTGCGCATATTTATTTCCCCTCTTCCTTTTTATTCGTCCAAGATAATGTTCCTACTTCTTACAAACGAGTCTCTCTTATTCCTTCTAAGAAATGCATCAACACTCCACTCGCATTCAAAAATCAACCAAGCAAGTCAAGCAAGATGCTGCAAATCTAATCCCATCAGTGTCAATAAAACTACCTAACTGGTCTTTACAGATAAGTGAACCGACAGACACAGATACAATTGCAGTTTGAAGTACAGAGGAAAACAAAGTCTTAAAAAATAATTTACTACAGCCATCATCGTTGCATAAGTTGAATATTATTGAACAACAAAGTCCAATCGATAAAACCATAAAAAATTCAAGTCAATTCGTTTATTTGTGCACACCTTAGCAGATCTTCGAGTTCTTCCTGCACTGCATTATTGCTCAGGTCGTAAAAAACTACTTTCTGTTTCTTCACTTCATATTAGGCTCTCTGAACTAATGATGATAAGTATATAAGGATCCTATAATAATGCTAACAACTTTTATCAAGCCAGTTAGACTGCAACATTATTGAAATCAATTGCATTGTAACACAACATGGAAAATACTTACTTAGAGACATTAGTACAGTACATTCAGTTCACAAACAGACATTAGTTATAGTTTATTGTCGTTGCTTCACATAATGTACAGTTTACTCTCTAAGGCAAGCTTTGGTCGCGCTCATTATTGCATTCAGTCAAAAAAATAGAAAGTGCAACCATAGAGTCAATTTGAAATCGTTAAACACAACCTCCGTAAGTTTCGAACGTATATGAGTTGACATGTGAATTAAAATGACGTGAGCACCACACTCGTAAATAAGTAATGGATTCGATCACGTCAAGTCACATTTAACTTTATGTTCGTTCAAATGATAAATGAATTGATTTTTTGTCAAACCACAAAATAGGTAGGTTATTTAAGAAAAATATACCTTTAACCATAATAAAGAGGGACCTGTTACATATTGCTTGCTGTTACGTTAGAAAAGAGAATGATTACTATTTACGAGAAAATTTAAACCCAAGCGTAGCAAATCTAACCCGTCGACTGTTACTGAGCAAATTCATGTCTGCAGTAAAACTTTGCTACGTTAATTTTTCTGGAAATGTCACGCCACGATAAGTTTGATTGCATTGTGTATTCGATTCATCTCAGGTTCACGAAAGTCGTCATTCATGTGTTTCCTCGTATAGAAAACGTTCAAGACGTTTTGTACGGTAAATCTCCATATAAGTAGGTGAAACGTGAAACTTGCAAACAGGAAAGTACAATGTAACTCTGAGCACAGTAGTGGGTCGTCACAATTCACAATTCTACCGATATGAACAATAATTTTACCGTAGCGAACTTATACCTTGTAGCTTTGCACCAAATCAAACTCACACTAAACTCTAAACTTAATGGCAGCATCTGTTCTGTGTCATTGCGTCTGCCGTCTCATCCCATCATGGATATTCTGCATTACAAATCAAGAAAAGAGCAAAAATTGACACCACACTATAAACCAAACTCGAAACATATGAACCTAAACAACAGTTTCGACTTGACATCGAAATAAACATTTCACGGCAATTCCTAAATCATCAAGTTTGTCGCCGCAGCATCTAACTTACATAGAAGATGTCTGACAATGAACTAAACAAAATTTTCTGGCAAGATTTCAATTTGTTAAAAATGAATATCTCAACGTTAAACAAAATACTTTAGTGAAACACAAATTAAAATATACTCAATCATTTCACAGATTCCTCCTGTATCTGACTGCATACTTTTACCTACGTCAATAAAAACATTTTGTAGTGCACGACAATATAGTGCAATTAGCATTTTTAAGTAAAGAAGTGGAATAGGTTGTTAATACTGGTACTGTAAATTGTAGAGGTTTTGTTGTATTTAATAAGAATGTAGTACAAATAGCAGCTTGAGCTATTACAGATTGTCTGTAGCTTACAGAAAATGAATTATTTACAGTTGTCTCAATCTTGAGTGCACACAACTTCAATTTTCATTCTAATCACATACAATATCTATAAATTATATATCTACATGGACAACCGCTAGCATTACTATTACTACCAGTTCAAAGTCGCAGGCGTCATCAAGAAACAAGCAGCATACAGATGAACATATTATTAAGAAAGGCTTTGTTGTGTAGGATGTGGTAAATAAATATTTTCTCCTTATCAGCCAAATTTGTGTATCGTAAGCTATAAGTTGATTCATAGCTGTTCCAATGAATAAGAGGCAGATAAAAAACAAAAGTGTGGATTTATATCCACCAAACTGCTTCATACAAATCTCGTACGCGTGAGACGACATGATGACAGCCACACCATCCATGAGATTGATTCTTCTTGCGTTCTTCATTTATTTCCTAAGCATTGCTTATACTATAGCAACTTGTTCAAGTGAGCCTCTTCTACTAAACTGAGAATTTCTATCACAGTACAAAACTGCAGTGGCATGGAGCATCAGACCCAAACGATTCTATTCATTGTTAAACAATCAGGAATTGAAGCAAAGTAGAATCAATTCATAAAAGAGGAAAACCAAATGAAACCTCCGTCCGCGTAGTCATCCTCCGTAAAATGACACAGTGAAATTTCTTCAGTGTTTATTGTTCATGACTAACCTTCAGAGCTCATTGCTACAAAGGAAGTTACCAAGCCTTGAGATCAAAGAATCCTTTTAGTCATTCATGTAAATGTACTATAACATTATAGTAAAATACATCCATGGATGCATTTAAAAGTACAAGAAGTTGATAAAAAAGCTTCAAGATGAAATTAGGTACCTGGCGGACGCATTTGGGATTTATATAAATGAATGTGCTGCTAGAATGAATCACTCGTCTCCACACTTGCATTTGCATCACTCTGGATTACACGCAATTCATCTGGCAAATGTTTATCACAACTCTTTCATTTCATTTTGTATCCATTCTACCTTTAAGCTTCGTTGAACTTCTTAGACCAACCAAAGCAACATTAACTCAACTGACAACTACCCTAACAAGTTTTGTCATTCAGAGCACACAGGATTTTTTAAGAATCCTTAAAAGCAGTGTAGTGCATATAAGTATCAAAATACATACAGAGTGCTACCTATATAGATTAAATATTATACAGATCCACCCATATAAACAACAACTTCAACTCAGGATGCAAAAGTACAATAATATCCCTCCCTGCCTTGAAAATGTTCTGTATAGTACAGAAGTGCATTTGCGTGTTTGAACGTTCAATATCCTCCGGTATATCCTTTATGGTTAAAATAGGCTGTACTTTGCATTATGCAAGTATAATTGTAGAAGAGATACAGTTTTATGCACGTTATGCTGAATGCTTAGTTTTCTTAAGCTAAATTGTTGATACAGTTTTTGAATATTTAGATACTCAAAAGGATCCCGAGCAGTTCTTTTCATTATAGACTCAATAGAAACAAACTACATTCATCCTACACAGATTAAAATTTTAATGACCTAGCAGACTACTTAATCCGTTTCAAATGAAGACACAAAACTAAGCAATTCAGAGTTACACTGGAATATGTAATGAAAACCCGCTGAGAGCAAGTAGATTTCTTTGCAATTTCTTCTTACCTCCATTCGGAGAATAAGAAGACTCCCTCCTTCTACTTCTTCTGCAAGAATTTATTTTCCAACGAGAAATACCTACTATCTGTACTCCTTTATTTCGTTTTCGTCCGGAGCTTCATTTCATTTCATTATGGGACGGAAGACTAAACCAATATCGAGTTAAACCCTGGAGATTGAACACAATTTACTAGAAAGCTATAGAGACTACCGATGTGTATATTTAGTTTAGATATCCAACTATTTTTGGACTCGCATGCACAACTCACAATACAAACTGAACGAGAAAATCGCAAATCTCCGAACAATGGATGAGCAGACGGTTGTCTCCACACACAAACCTTCCAACAGCCTCTTCCAAACCAAACACAACATAAAACGCAATCCAAAGTAAACTATTAACACTCTCCAGTAAAAAATACTTTCTTCTCGTCTTTACTACTACTATGGTTATTCGCCTGAGTGTTTCTTCCACAAATGTAACCCCTCTTGAGTCCTTTTTTGCACTAAACCTACACATAAATACTTGAAATGATCGGATATACCTACACAAAACCTAAAAGGATATCAAATAAACTCACTGTTGTACAAAGCGTAAATATAATCATTTTACATCAACTGCTTCGAATTTGTTCTTTGTATGAGTAACAATAAGTAGGCATTGTATTTGGCTTAAAAGACAGCAAATCTCCGCTTTGTTTGGTTACTTTGCCTAAGACAATAGACAAAAGTGTTAAAATCATTAATTTAATACACATACTAAGTCAGAGTCTATAAAATACAGATCTTATCATTGTGTACATTACATAAAATAAAAATTAATAAATATTTTTTCTACTGCAAATGAAAGCAAGAACTAGCAATAACAATAAGAACAAGTTTGGAAGAATTAAAAGTCTTCCTCTATGTACTTTATTTACATACTGCCATTCATTTCATATTACTAGATATAGTACAGATCTAGCATCTAGTTTGCTTTTAATTAAAACAGATACCTTGGAGCATTTTAGCATTTCTCGTATGTGCACTTTGGAAAGTAAAACCATTGTAAAGAAAAAGCGTTATTGTTTGCTGAACAAAGTTGTGCATGTAGTTTTGCTCTGAGTGAGATTAGTATGTGAAGTAGCATACAATACAGATATAAATATAGAAAACACGTGTGTTTGTGTACAAATACATCGTAGTCATCGTACACTCCACGTATAGACAGACAGGAACTAAGCAAATACTAAAACCGAACTCAAAGGATTTTTTACTTATTTGTTTGAAACTTGACTTAACCCTGTGTGAGTACGAAGAGAGGAGAGCAGTAGTGGAGAGATGCGATAGAGGATGGACGCGAATAAGCTTACAAATTGAAAGACAAGCTATAATCCGATATTGTTTTCAAGTCTTCTAGATGTCTAACAAACGCCGAATGGGTCAATATTATTAAATCCTTGACGAAGAATCCTAGCCACTCAGGAAAGAAGGAACAAACCAAGTCAAACAAAAGCAGGCAACTTAGGTCAAGTAACGTATATATAAGAAACGAAGTAGGCAGCAGCAGAGAGTGAGACAGAGAGATGGAAAACGTACACCAAACCACTTTTCATCTGGTGGCCCATAATGCAGCGTAAAAGGCAACCTTCCCGTTTGGCTTCTTTTCCTTCTGATCCACATCTGCTATTACCAAAACCACTACATAATATTGCTACCAAAGAATCGACTGACACACAGTATCGAGATATCATGGGTTATTACATAAGCACTCTGACCAACCAGTTTATTCCACACACGGGCATACAGTAAGTAAAAGGCATTTATCTTAACCGTAAAGATTGCTTTCGGCTTCTTCTCTCTCTCGTCTCAGTCTGTCTCGTCCGTAGCAACCACAACCAGCAGAAGAATCATACCAAGCAATATTATTATATTGCATGTTGCGAATGCAATAATATTGGCTTTCATTTCTTATAATATTTTATATGAAAAATATGTGCTGTTATAAACACGTAGCTCAGCACGCTATCGCGCTTGTACTTACACTTCTATAACTTCTAATACTAATGGTGATCTGCGGTATAAATATATTTTGGGCTATGTCGGCCATTGGATCTTAATGTATATTTGTGAAGGCAAGCGAAACTGTGATACATTTCAATTCAAAACATGAGATATATTACACGTAGAGAGAGTAATGCCAGCTATCCTTTACAAATATTAGATGAACTAAATACAAAGAAGGTATTTCAGCACACCACCAACGGCTAACATACCCAAACTACAAAAAAGGAAGATATTATCGAAATTTTTCCGAAAGAATTCGAATTGATGTGATATAATGCAATGTGAGTGAAGTGAACTTGGGAAAGAAACGAAAACGAAAACTTATCTCAGATCCATTTCGGTCTGTGCTCTGCTCCACTCTCTCTCATCTTCCCTTCTTCCTTCGCTCAGTTTCCAGCTCAAACCTCTTTTGACCTGTCTGAAGTTTACTTTAACTTCTAAACATACCAACATATATTCAACTACAACTATATCTATATATCTTTCTTCTCCATGAAGCTATAAGATCCAGAGGTATTTGATTACTCGTCTTAGATAAGCTCCATGGCTCTATATATTCGTACATCAGTAAAGTATGTACATAAAACGTTTGTTGTTTCTTATATAAATCAACTACTCTTTTAGGTATAGTAAATACTTCTCCTGATTTGATATAGCACAATCAAAAATCTCTTTTTATGTCTCTCAAATTACATATGAAACCAAATTCGTAGCAATAGCTGTACAAACCACTTTGTTTCCCCCATCTCATTATTATTTATCCTTTGCCAAAATCAACTCAAACCTGAACATTCATCAATTCCTTTGTGTTTCAACCAGAAAAATTCATATTGTGAAGAACGTGTCATTGAATTTCACAAACGTATATTTATTATCAAATTATGATTCGTTTTGTTCTATTGTCTACAACTCTACAAGTGAAGTATAACTACATAACAGTTTTCGTACATATAATCTTAAATAAAGACATTTGAAATTTTGATTGTAAGTTTACTGTTTGGAAAGACATGTTAATATGAGAGTGTCACCATAAAATGCGTCCCACACACAGAGCGAAAGAAGTAGCGAAGGTAGTAGTTTAGATTTGTTTGTGTTGTTTTGTGGCATAATATAAACCATAAGAAGAAGAATGAACACGGAATCGCATCAAAAGTCTTCTGTACCGTTTTGCTTAAATTGTCCATCGCCAAGCACCTCAGAGAGGTCATTCCCACTTAAAAACGCTCTGATCTCATTCTGTACGACGACTCACTCTCTCCCTTTGAATGAAATTGTCCCCATGAGCCGGTTTAAAGATACAAATCCAACCTACTCTAGTTCTAGTTTATTCAAAGAGACTCTGAGAACAATACTACACCACTCTATGCTGCAACAGCATGTAATGTACGTACCACACAGTCAGTGAAACGGCAGATAAGACAAGACAAAGAAAGGAAAATAAGAAACTCGAGACGAAGCCAAGTCAAGTCGAGTCAAGCCAAGCCAAGAGCGAATGAGTGAAACTATAAAAAACGCTCTTGAGAAGTTTTATGAGACCAGGAGGAGAGCAAGTAGGAGTCGGACTCAAGTAGCCTACCTACCACACTACATACATTCCATACACCGCCACTACACATTTCCTTACTTTACATTGTTTTACACTGTAAGAGATGTAATGTTATGTAGTACGTCTCACAACGCGCGGCTAAGAGAAAAAGGCCATTTTATTATATAATTTTATCAAAGAGCAAAAGCCCTGTTTAAATAATGGCCACAGAACCATAGCAGAACACTAACTTGAAACTTGAAACTTAAACTGCGTATATTTTATAGACATAAACCTAATTCTGACTATTGTGCATGTACAATATAAGTGTACATAAAACCAGTAGTATATTACACTACCACTTCCTATTAGGAATATGTAGTGAAAGATAAAGAGAAATGTATTAATACCAAAATGTCCTACATAATGGAACTCCTATACATATATGGCACTTTTCCTATATGTATTTACAGTACGATCTACTAACAGTAATTTTATATAGTACATACTTCTATAGCCCCAATCGCAGTAGTATTACGGTACAGATATCAAACCTAACTAACTTAAGTACGGATCGGGCCCCGGAACTGATTCAGGACTTGCAGTTCAGTTAAGTTCACTCACTTCTCCAGCCAGTCGTTGCACATAGAAGTCTATCCTTGAGAAGGGGGACATGAATTGGATAGTTGAGTAAAGAGTAACTTAGGCCGTAGCCGTACAGCCACCAAGTCTACTTCAAGTAATGCCACTACGACCAAGTCCAACTTAGGGTTTGTAAGAGTAATACAATTCTTCTGGTATTCTAGACTTATTATACCTCCTAGGACGAGAATACATATAATATTAAGTGGTAGTAGCAGTATGGAATGGTGTGGAACATCTATAGAGTGTATGTGTATGAATATAGAAAGTACACACGTACATTTCTCACTGTGAGTAGTAAGTCGAGATCGAGAATGCTGAGTTAACTTGAGTTAACTGAGGAATGAGACAGAAGAGAAGAGAGAGAGTAAAGGGAAATATCGAGCCACTTTGTATTAGTTTCACAACGAAAACAACGAGAGCAAGAAAAATGTCCAAGAGTGACCAAAAGTACCTTTCCCTCCCTCGTCTCTCTTCTTGGCTTCACATTCACAATCGGCGGACGAATAGCAGTAGTAAATGTACAAGAAAGCGGAGACTTTATACGACACACGAACAAGAGAGAAAGAAACAGAACAGAGAAAAGAAAGAAGCTGAACGGAACGAAGAGAGCTAAGAAGGCTGAGGAAGAACGGAGAGCCATAACATAACACATATACAGAGAAATAACTGACATAGCGATAGAAGAAGAGGAACTGTGGTGCTTGGATTGCACGGAGACTCGACTGGCAGTACACCGCAGCAGCAGCACGAGAGTTTGAGCTAAAGAAAGCTTTTTGCCCGATGGACCCGGCAAGATGAACGGCTCTAACTGACTGACATCAATTCATTCGGCGCCTATAAGAGCTACACAATGTCCCTCTCATGCAGAATACTGATTGCTACCATCTTTCTCACTCTCCGTACAAATACAATGCTCAGGCTAAGCCCCCATCTCATTCCATTGCATTCCAATAATACTCACTCGAACAACACTAACCAAACCTTCGCTTTACTACTTTCCTTTGCTTTGCTTTTTTTCGCTTCTAACCAACATTCTTATTCTCATCACTATTTCCTACATCTCGACTTATTACCATTGTACGTCCATAAACATCAATCCTCACACAACATTCATTCTCTCTCTCTCTCTTTCTCTCCCAGAGTGTACTGCACCTACACAGCCTACACTCAATCTGGCTATTATCATAATTTTCCCTTTCTATTCTACTGTGCCAAACATTCACATCAATTTCATCATGAAATTCAACGGCAAATATAATACAAATACTAAAACCCACAGTAATGCCAATGATGCCAAATAGAAATGAGAGTTAAATACTGGCTACTGTTACTGTTAAAGTTAAATGAAGTAAAAGGTATGTTAAGAGACAGGTATATCGATTTCACCGTTTATAGTAAGTGCATGTTGCAATTTCAAATTATTTCGCACATATAGGTAGGTACGTAATAAAAGTAATAATAATATTGTATGCAATCTGTGGAAAGCGGCTGAGGCAAAGATGCGCTCTCAAATTCTAATTTGTGTTATGAAGCGTGATTATACCATAATTTATGCATACCTTACTTCAAGGTACGCATTAATAGTATTAGCATTGCTGCTATAGACAATAAACGCTTTCAAATTACAGGTATAAGTATGCATGAATGCATGTAAACCATCACGATCAATAACAAGTTTCTGACTTGAAGCGGTTTCATTCATTTCTAAGCAAATAACAATGTGCCAGACATGCCTGTGATTCTAGTCTTTTTAGTTAAATACCTGCATGTATGCTGTTATACATGAATTAAATACAAACTACACACTTACTGCGAAATTACAATTACAGGCAGGTGAACTTAATAAAATATTATTGTCTTAAACATCTCTACAGCTAACGTATGATTTTATTAAATAGTACTAAATGGAATCTGTACATGATTATCAGAATAGCTCTGTGAAAGTGAAAATGTTCTGTTCTCTGACTGAACTGAGGTTACTAGCAAAAAACTACATTCTGCAAAATTATTGTAGTGCAGTACTATTGAATGTTTAAAAAACATTGCTAAATTGAAATTTGTCTAGTCTGACAATGTGGAGCTAAACGACTTACACGCATTCTGGTGTAGATAAGGCCCAACAGACATACGAGTCGTATATTATTGTATTCATTAGCTGAAGACACATCTAAAGGAAAACATAAGTTTGTACATTTTGCATAGCATTTTATAAAATAGGAGAGAGCTCGTAATTCGTAAACCACCTAGTAGCTAGTAGAGCGAAAGTTAAGTAAAATAACACATAATATTACAAGAGAAGCAAGTGTGCACGAGAAAAACTTGAAATAGGAAACAATGAATCGCAATGGGACCATTTCAGAGCACCAGACAAATTGCCACTTAGTAAAGATGGTTTCTTATTCCGTTATTTCTTCAGTTGTATGCACTATAATAGCATTATCTAGTGGACTTGGCCATCCATATTACGAGAACCGAGAGAGAACCATATCATGAGTAAAACTACGGCAACTCTCTACTACTTGTCTAGTCTAGTTAAATACTCACAAAACTACAAGATTCTGAGTCTGTTAGTGAAACTAAGCTTGAGCATTCGCATTACCCATCTACCACTTCCTTTACTTCTTTCTATATCTTCACTAACTTGCTATTTGCGGCTCTTGCTTTTCCTAACCAAATACAACAAAATACTACAACACTAATAACTTGCATAGCATTTCGGCCAGCACGGCGGGAGATATTTTAGCTGTAATATAGATAAATAGTATTTTCGGTTTATATTACCGTCTATAGTGCACAATATTATTATAGTACCTATATAGTACCTAATACTTTATAAAACACAAGAACACCATTGTCTGTTATGTATTCTAGTACATAGGTAGATATTTCCTTAACATGGTAGTCCTAGTATTCACACTGAGTCTGTCTGAGTCGAATCTGAGAGAATAGGGAACAAATATTAAACACAATTTACATATGCTCAGTATGTACGAATGTTTTTAGGAATATATTTAGTAGGGCGAGAGTACCTATAATATAAACGTGCATGTAGTATGTGTACTGTGTTTAGAGAAACTTAACATAAGAACGACTACGTTCATTCCATATAATTTCCCATACACCATCTCCACTTCCTTTTAACATTTATTAGTTTACTCAGAAACTCTTTCATGGAAAATTTCAGCCTACATAGAGAGTTTCCATTTATTCTACTCTTTGCTTTAGCGATGCCATTATATTTTCCAAACACTAACAGAACCAACCATTCCACTACAGAACAACACTCAAGTTTGACTTTTACTTTCTCCATAGCAAAGCGTCTACGCTTCCCTCGTCCTCTTTTCTGCTTTAACTATACACAGCTCTTTCCTAGAGAAACCATAATTATTATTACCAACCGCATCAATTTATGGCGACCAACTTTCTCGGCTAATGAGTGGAACAATATGCACCCATTTACTTTCGTTTCAGCTCTTCTACTCAGTCCCCATTAAATTCCTTGCTGTTCTAAAGAAGTATTTGTTTGCTTTTTACTCACGCCTCGATCCGCTGCCTTCGACGCATGAAATGAAACACTGGCTAATGAGCTCGTCCACAAACAGGGTATCAAACAATTTTAAATACGAATGAGAATTTTTCAGAATCGGAAATGAAAATCCCAACAAATGTGAAACAATTTAAAAATGCTTAAAATATAATTCTATAGAAAGCTAATGTTCAGCATTTTGATACTGACATTGTAGCGTGACAATGACATGGCCAATCAATCTTTGTTTCTTTAAATAATTGAATAATTAACAAAACTGTTGGTGAATTAAAATTAAAATGTCCAACAGAGACAGATGTTTGTTACAGTTTTACTGTTAATCCAAAGATTGAATGAAACATGTCACGGAAATAAACAAGCAATAATAATTAAATATTGCTTTGGCACTTACCCAAAGCGAATCCATCTTTTGTCCATTGCGCTGGGCCAGCCTGATTTTCGATTTCACAGTTTAAAACTGCCGTTTCTCCTAACCGAACTTCAGTGTCTTGTGGACGCTTCCGAAAAGACTGCTGTTGAGCTGTCACATCTGTAACACAAAGAATTTCAATATAAGTAATTAATTATTTAACTCTTAAGCTGTGGTAAATTAAAGAATTCCATAAAATACAAAATTGACGATAATTATGCGCTGGTAATTTGGTTGCATTTCTTCATCAGATAATCTGGACATATCTGAATTAATACTGGAGTTTATAATTGTATTGAAAATAATACACACTTGATGCTAAATCCTTTGGCTTGACTACTCCTTTGTCTTTTGCATATACTGGTATTGTAATTTGCCTATGGCACATCCCAAACGAGGAAAATAACAAATATGTCAACAAATATATGAGCTGCATTTTAAAATTAAGTTTAAGTTAAGACTATATTTAAGATAACACATAAGAGCAATTAAAAGTAATATGTCAACTCCCTATTTTATGTTTGTCCACTTCACTCAGTTGTCAACAAGTGACAAGTCAACTCACCCTAACCCTAACACAATCAATATGTCCAGTCACACCGTCTCACGTCACAATTAACACGATAAAAAATAAATAACTAAAAACTGTTAAAAAATATCAACTTTGTGTGTTGATCAATTCAACTAATTAAGATTAAAGTCAAAAGTTCAAAAGTCAAGATTAAAAAACAATCACAAACAAAACTCAAACAATGAACAAAGAGATAGCGTGGGTTGATCCATACACAGTGCAGTAATATTATTTGAATTTTAGTTTCAAAGATTCAAGTTTCAAACGAGACTTCATATTTCTGCATATCGTCCTGAGACAAAGATTATGAAAAATTCAACAGGCACCTCCTATCTAAAATTAATTGCTGTTAATAATTGTGTAAAGGTAAGTTAGGTAAACACAATTAATATGTTGCCCTAATTTTTAAATATTTCGTATGTTCCAATAAACCATTGCAAAACGGCTGTAATAAAGTAGCGTAAGATACACAACTGTTTATGTTACCGAACGTTTGTTTACTGTTGTCAACTGATTTTAACAAATAAATAAAACTACTTTCCGCACAGAGCACGGTTATCTACTTTTCTATGCTTAGAGCTTGGTTATCCTTTTTTCCGGTACACAGAGCACAGTTATCTACTTTCCGGTGCACAGAGCGCGGTTATCTACTTTTCTGTGCTTAGAGCACGGTTATCTACTTTCCGGTGCACAGAGCACGATTATCTACTTTCCGGTGCACAGAGCACGGTTATCTCCGTTTATGAGTCGACGCAAGAGCATAGGGTTAAATCGTCTCCCCATTTATTTCGAAGTCATGCTAAGTGTTATTACAAAATTACATTACTACATACAACCCAAACAGAACCTTACAAACCCAATATTTTAAAGTAAACAACAACACTCATACTAGAAGCACTGCTTTTGCAGTTCACTGTGACAGTCTGTAGTTCCTTCTGATTATAACCGATTGTGCCCATTTTTGATTGTGACCCGTAGATCATATTCATATATAATTTGAACCAATTGTGTACATCCGTTTATGAGTTATTGAGGTCACAGACAGACAGACAGACGTCCACACCATTTTTATGAAGTAGCTTACGCTACTTAATAAATTAAATGTTATGTACCAATACTAGCTGTCTAGAAATGTCATGTAGACTCATAAATACAATTTAATTTTCGAAAACACACAACACTGCATAGCATTGTGTTTTTGTGTCTGTGTAAACTTACACGCTCCAAGTAAGCAGGGTAAGTCAATTTCGCTTTTCTTACTATAGTGAACATAGCTTTATGGTTGTTGACCAGAAGGCGGAAGACGGTTGTATTTACAACGATGCTTTCCTTTTGTGTAAAATCTCCTTTGATAATAAATATGCACTGCAATTCATATCTGACATGCGATACCTTGTGCATCTTGTGAAGGTTCTGTAATGTAAACTATACAAAGATTTGATGAGAGAAAGTGAATACGAATTTCATTTAGAAGTCCGCTTTGCCTCGGAAGCTGGTGAGGCTTTTAGTTCAATTCATTTTGCCTGAGCTCAAGTACTCAGAGAGGCAGAGCTATGAAGAGAAGTTGACTAAAGAGAGAGAGAGAAGAAACAAAGCAATAGACGAACTACAGGAGAGAGAGAGACCGCCTGCCCTCATCTGAAAGGAAGTTTAGGAGCCCGTGTGAGGTTAGAGAGCGACCGTTTTGTCATTTGAATTCAATGTGAATAGTGGAAGTACAAGTGCTAATTGGATCAATTCTGATTTCTTTGAAGCTCCTGGTTGAGTGCACAAGGGAAGCCAAGCCACCACTCGTTATACTCAGTCTCACATCCAATCCAACAACCAACGCAGAATTTAATAGAATGAACGGTCTCATTCAACTCAAGAAAAAGACGACGACTACTTTCTCTTTTGGCTAACCTTACGCTAACCTCCATCATATCATCTTCCTCCTCTTCTTCTATATTTCCAGAAGACCAAGAAGAAGTGTCTGGTATAAGACTCCTCACTTGCCTTGCTTTGCTTTGCTCCTTCAGAGAAGAAGAAGAAGCCGAAAGCAAGCTTCTATTTGTAGAACTACTAACTACCCTGCCATTCACGTCACATAGAAAGGACACACACCGTGTTACTACAAACTACCCATATAATAGTCCCACACACTACAGCCAACATAAAATAACTCCAGACTTGACTTAACTACGGACGCTAGGTATTTCACGTCTATCTCTTTCCCATCTCTCTTACACACCTCTTCACACAACTACCAGACGACTCTTACTTATATAGACAACTAGTCCAATGTACACGGTACAGTTGGCCTGTGTGTGTGTGCTCGGATACACAATCCAAAACACAACCTAAACGATGAACACAAACTCCAAGGAAAGTCGAGAGAAATTCCTTTTCCCAGTACGGAATTGCAAGGACTGTATAGAAAGGAAAACTAGTACACGAGTCAGAGAAGAGACATCGGGAGAAAGAAAACTTGAACTTCTTACAATTCGATCCGACTGATGCTGTAATATAAATATATGCCTATAGTACTACGTTGTATAGTGTAGTGTATGTGAACTGAACACTAACCGTAAGCTGCATTACATATTTACAGTAGTTTACTCTCCTGAGACATGAGACACCTTAGAAACTCCATTATGTATGTCTACTACATCATGACAATAATATCAACTCAAATGCGCGGAAATAGTACACACAAAGAAGAAAAACAGATTCTCTACACTTTTAGGCATTCTGTTTAAGATTTGTGTCAATAATTCCGGTTTTTGCAAATATAAATTATTGTAACAATTGGTTTAGATGTAAAGACAACCAATTGAAACGAAGGAATGCTGCTGATCTGTCAAAATATCCTGAAAATTTTATTGTTTTCCAATTAAGTTTATTTCAAATTGGCGTGTAATAATTTTATATTCACTAATTTTCATACATGCACCAAATACTTAACAAAATCTAATTATTTGCAAAGGTAGATGAAATTATATTGTAGAGATATTAGTATATACATTACATATAGGGAAAAGCAAAATATTTTGTTTATAATTGCTTAAGACCTGTTTTGTTTGGGATGGAACAGCGTATCTGTCAGATTAATATCAATTTTATTATGACCAATTGCGTTTAATTCGCATTGACGTGCAATAATTTTACAGCCCCTAATTAGTAAAGGTTTGACTCACATTACTGTTTAACATTTTCCAGAGTTGACCTATATGAATAAAGATGTATTACATGCACAATATAGGACAGTAATGTTTTATTATGTCGTATTAGTTGAAGTTGGAGCATAAAGAGGTACACCTTCCCCCATACATGTCCATGTAGACACTTGGTGATAATTTATATGTATTTTTGCGAGTTTGTCTTTTGATTCTCTTTGCCCTGTGTGGAAAGAGGTGTAGCTATGTGTAGTGTGTTATGGTATGGGTATATGTGGGTCTGGGTGACAGTGGAAGCAATATATTTATTTAGAAACACATGCATAAAGGGAATGTAGGTTGTCGACAGTTTAGATGAGAATATGCGTATGCAGATCTATTCATTCTGTTCGGTAAGCCATAACTTTTCTGTTTGAGAGTCTTAAAGGCACCTACAAGTCTCAATGGGTGCCTTATTTACCATTTTCCATAACATAAGTAAGCTTCGCTTCGCCAAAGACTCGCTCCCTGTGTACTTTGCTGTATGTACGCTCATAAATCTCGGCTTTGGCTTGCTCTACTTTGCCGACAATAAAATGTGGTTTCGTAAACGTAACATATCGCTTCATTTCGGAAGGGAATTCATGTCATTTCTTTCCTTTAACTTTAGTCTTCCATAGCTTTACTAACTTTGCTTTGGATTCAACTCTCTTTCTGGTATACGCAACCCAACTATCAACATCAACCCAAGCACTCATATTCACAAACCGTGCAAGTAACGTAAATAATACAGCGCACAAATCGTTTCGTTAGTTGATACGAAAGTTTCTAAGTATTGTGTGCTCTTGTGTGTGTGTTTGTGGGTGCTGAGGAGCATACACGAGCTAATACTAAAAATCAGAAAACTATAACCATGAGCATCAAACCAAAAAATAAAAGTATGAAAATATATAACAAGTATCCCCATACAGTATGATGATGGAGTTCTTGAACTACATAAGCTAAACACATACAAATAGTCACACGCAATGCCCCTATCAACAAATTCCCATGATCCAAAAGGATATTTACAATCCTTCCAAGAAAAAATCTGCTCAAACTTCCAGAGACAGACATTCCTTCCATATTCTCGAATATATACGTCTGGCTACGTACCTACGTAAATTCTCATTCGACGCGTCTATAACAAGAATAGGGTGAGAGCACACTACTATATTGAAGTACGAGAAATACCAAGGAAAGTAATTACACTCTTGTAGTAGACTTCCACAAATATACAAGAGTTTATTGATGGAATGCAGTCTGGGGAGAAAACAGTATGAAACACAGGAACAACTTTAGAATTGTAGTAATGTTCACAAGGCATTATACACACATATAGCAATATCAGTTTATATAAAGGCGTTATTACCGTACCTATGTATCGGTTATTATTGTATAGACAATGTACAAATACCTAAACACTATTACAAAGGTAGCTGTATAGGAATGTTTCGAATATAATAGGAGTAAGGGTGTAAGTAATGGACAGGCAAGTATTAGCAAAACTTCAATTGCAGAAATCTATCACATACCTTAACTATAGTAGTAACAAAGGGAGAAATCCATATTAGTGTGTAAGATACAGTTTTAGCTCGTCAAACTCACACGACAATGCATGTTGTGAATTTGTGAGAGTGTAGGAGCAAAATATTATAAAGTAGATCGATCATTCGTTTGGTAGTAGTGGATCGCATCAATGGCAGTAGTAAACGCCATCGAATTGGAATAGCAACAAGGAAATGTACATAAGACGAGTTGAAATAGTAGCAATGCAATAGCAATTGGAATCCCAAAGGCAATATACATGCATGTACGTACACTAACCATAAATGTGCATGCAAAGAATGGCTTAGTACATTTGCAATCCCTTATAAACCTTCCCCTGTACTACTCTCCACTACTGTGAGAATTTCAGAGTACATCACAATCACGAAACGCATATCAATATATAGAAGGACCTGCACGAAGAGGACATATGTAGAGTTTTTGGTAGAGGAATAAATGCAGTGGGTTTGTTGTATATATACCCTGGTATAGTAGAACCCTGTATAAGTAGTAGGAGAATATTTATACAGCTATATCGCTATATAAGGAGAGCAGAAGGAAAGCTCAAGCAGAGACTTCAACTCGAGTGCTCCACTCACCACACTAAACTATGTGTATGTGTGTCGGTGTATACTTTACACGTTGAGAAGAACCAGAGAGAGAGAGACCCAGAGAGTAGTCAAGTCAATAAGAAGAGCATGTTGGCTCAGCTCAGAAGACTGAGAAGACTGCTGCTGTCTCTGTCTGTCTGTACAGTTCTGGTGAGTGGAAAAAGGAAAAGCAAATGCAAATTAGAATGGAGACCCAGAGTTTGAAGTTGTGTGAAAAGCTCTTCACACTGAGAGAACCAGATAGGAAAAGCCGTCAAACGCACGTGAGGAATCATACATATCGCTCTCTCTCTCTCTCTCTCTGAGTATCTCTTTTCTAGACTCATCTTCAAAACTCCCATACTACTCCACATACACCACTCTCGGTGCTCAATATCGCCTGGGCTGGACTTTACTACAATTTATATGTACATTACTACAAATATATAATAATTCCACTTTATACCACATTTTATACATCTCTTCCCCCATTATTATACCTGCATAGCCCTAATACTTCACCACTAACAACCTCCTACCAGTACAACTTACGAGAAATAAGCATAGCAATCCTACATACTCAATTCCACATTCAACGTCTCCATCAAAGTATTTCAGTTGTCCTCTTCCATTCCCATCCATTCACATCCTTCCCACATCATCCACCGTCATTCAACTACTCTCATGATCTATATTTCAAATCGCTTCTTTATAACCTACGCCACGCCAATTCACAACTGTCCTCTTCCACTCACCAACCCTTTCCAACAATTCTCAATCCAAATCTTTTACACTTGCACATTTTACCAATATCTTAAACAACCCGGAAAATATTTACTAACTGAAGCAGAATTATTAACATTACAATATTATATGTTAAACAAAGGAGCTGTCGGGTTAAAATGTTGTGTTGTTGTTGTTGCTGTTATAGTCATTGCAAAGTTGTTAAAATAAATTGACAAACCCCTCACGTTTTTACAGATTGAAATGTTTACCTTTTGCAATTAGCTTATGATTTAATTACTTTATCGTTTTGTGCGATGTTTCTTTAATTTGGGAAGTTAGCGGAGGGTAATTGTGGTATACAAGAGGAGTTGTGTTGAATGGGAAGGATCAGTGACAACCGCACAGCAGTGGGTATCTCGTATAAGTCTTTTCGGTGGTGACTAAATGTGAAAAGAACGCAACAGGGGAAAAATTACATCGGGTCGACGGTTTGAGTGTGAAGAGTACGCTCAATGCTTTCGTTTGAGACCCAGGTCGCAAGGGGAAAGGAGAAAGCCACTTTTCTCTTTCACTCTCAAAGTGAAAATCCCAACACGTCTGTTCTGTCCTCCTTCCTTCCGCTTCTTTCTTAGCCAGAATTACAAGGAGAGACACGACAAGACATCCACACACACCAAATGCACAGGCCACTTCTAGTTCTCTCTTGCTCCATCATATATAGTATGTCTGTACTTGTATTTGTATTACTCCCTGCTTTGGTATATATATACAAAAACCGAATTTCGGAGTCTGGTACAAGTACAATGGTCTTTTGTACATACAGCGTTATTCGCATAGCTCACAACAATGCAGACATGCTGCACGGAGTTATAAGTAGTGCCTTGTTAGATGTACATGTAGGTATTTCCCTGTTCTGTAGTATGTACTCCAAGCATGTACAAATACATGTATGTTATTCTGATAGCATTTGGATGTGTTTTAGTGTGCATGTAGAAAGTCTATTGTATTTTATGGTATTGGGAGAGAGAGAGAGCGAAAACTTCCATAGTTCTTTCTTTAAATACACGGACGCCCGTGCTAAGAGACTGCGAAAATGTTATGTGCCATATACAGTAAAGACTGATCTATATGTATTATCCCAAGGTACAATGGCATCTTATGATGGGAACAAAACTTATCCGTTAAGTCAGCTCTTTGCCATTACCACAGGCGAAAGGATAAGAGTGTCGCTGCTTTTATACCACGTTATACACTTGACTACAGCTTTAAATCGCAATGAAAGTAAGGAACAATGCAATAAAACCAGCAGGCTCTCATCCTTCAAGGGATGGCAAATCCGCTCAAGTCATTTGCCACTTGTCACTACCGATTGTCTTAACATTTACACACACAACCAGCCAAATCATTGACTCACTCTTATTCTTCTGCTTCTTCTTCACTTCCGCAGCAATAACACACAGCACATAGATGTGTGTGCCTTTAAGTATAATATATTTGTGTGCATGTGCATGATATCAACACTTCTGCATGCACATAGCATTAGCAGTACAGATATTCCAGTAGTAGTAGAATGCTATGAATTCTTGTATAGTATCGATTTTGCCTCTCTGGCTGTTTCTCTCTCTCTCTCTCAGTTGGAAGAGCAGAGAGGGAATCCCTTGCTATGAGTTTAGGTTTCTTTGCGAAGATGTGTTCAGTATTCAAGCTATTTCTCCAGTAATACAATCCTAAGGCTTAAAAGATGAAACAGTAAAACCGAAATAGGACTATGAAAACAAATGGGAAACGTGTGCCGGGAGGGATTTCCTTAATTAGACGAAAGGTGCTCAATTACTAATCAGTTAGGATTGACCTTGCTCGCACAGCTTCGCACTGCAACAACTGGCGATGATATTACAACATTAAAATTGATACCCCTGCAAGCAGAAAGGAAATGCTATTATATTCCTGTAGGGAAACCATAGCAAAGCAGGGAAGTTGCAGTACACGTTTTGTACTTAGCGTTACATTACATAAGTAGGTATTCTCTTCGCTGTGTTCACACAGTAGTTGTATATGTACATAATATACGACTGAGATGCTTTACATCTACACAACAGAGCTAGAGAGAGAGAGAATGTTATCTATAGGCATGTCGCTACATATGAAAAATCCCATTAATATTAGTCTTTGTGAAGTCCCGACATGAAACTCCCCCTTCCTCCTGCATACTCTGTCTGCTACTATTATTGGAATGGAAATTGTAAGACGTGTGGTTTACACAACCCCCTCAACACCTCCGAGTCATCATAGCCATCACCATCAAATCAACTATTTAGTAATTCAGTCTTCACTTCAATCTTCATTTTCATTGCTACATATTTCGTAATGTGGTTGCAAGTCAAAGACAAATTGGAGGAGATGCCAGTCTTTTCAAACTCGACCACAGAAACCGATCCTCTAAACTCACAATATCGTAACTCTCTCGTAGTCAAATGAAATTGGAACGAAGACCCAGAGCAGAATAAAGTATTCTCGTAAAATACGATTACATTTTAGTACCAGCTGCCAAGCTTGGGGCAAATACTTTTTCTCAAAATACAAAATGCAAAATGAAAATGCTTGCTGAGATTCAAAATGCAAAATACAAAATACATTTTGAAAAAGCAATTTTTCAAAATGCAAAATACAAAATACATTTTGAAAAAGCAATTCTTCAAAATGCAAAATACAAAATACAT